>PVKP010031908.1:0-26505 GCA_004027715.1 Plecturocebus donacophilus | reverse complement strand
GTTTCTTATTATCCACCTTCTGAAGCCTGATTCTGTGAGTTCATCACACTCATCCTCCATCAAGCCTTGTTCTCTTGCTGATGAGGAGCTGCGATCCCCTGTAGGAGGAGAGGCATTCTGATTTTGGGTGTTCTCAGCCTTTTTGCACTGGTTTCTTCCCATTTTTGTGGATTTATCCACCTGTCATCTTTGTAATTGCTGACTTTCAAATTGGGTCTGAGTGGACATCCTTTTTGTTGCTGATGAAGTCATTTTTTTCTGTTTCTTAGTTTTCCTTCTAACAGTCAGGCCCCCTACTGCTGTAGGACTGCTGGAAGTCCACTCCAGACCCTGCTTGCCTGGTGATCACCTGCAGTGGCCTCTGCGTTTTCGCTGGGAGCTGCAATCCAGAGCTGTTCCTATTCCTTTACTTTGAATTTCAATCATTGCAAATTTCAATATAGGACTTCTGAGGACAAAGGAAAAAATTTGTGTGAATGAGTCTCTCAAATTATAAAAGTTACAGGATCATATCTTCATAATTTTCCTCTGATTATAAAAGTAATGCATGAGTAACGTAAAAACATCCAAACATGGTAGTGTGGAATGTATGACACCATTATGGTAAACTTCCAAACAAGCAAACAAAAATCATCGGTATATGTTGTCTTCTTACTGCTTTTAGTAGAAAGTTTCTATGTAATAGTATGACCTGATTGAAGTTGTATTTTAGGAAGATCACTTTGGTGGTAGCATGTGGGGTGATTAGAGGGAGAGAAACTAAAATCCAGGAGACTACCAGGGGGTTAGTATTATTGTTTAACCAACATATGAATACCTTCAATGTTAGCTTATAATTGAATACCTTCAGTGTTAGTAGGTTCAAAGGTAATACGAGACTGAGGTAAGAGCAGAAAAAGTTAAAGAGGAATGGATGAATTCGAGAGACACTTTAAAGGAAGAATCATTAGGATTTGTGACTGGATTTTGACTGGGGCAAAGGAGAAAGAGGAGCAAAAGATACCTGGGAATTTCAAGTTGGGTCTTTGGGAGAATCACCCATGATCAGTTCTAGGGAAGTCAGGGATGGAAGCTCAGTTTGGGTGAGTGGTATGAGCTGGAAGTATTTGGACTGAGCTGTCAGAAATCATGTTTAGGAGCAAAGCAGAGAAGCCATCCAAAGCAATAGAGAAAGAACAGCCAGTTTTGGGAAGAGAGAAGCAAGCAAGTTCAGGCACAGAGCAGAGGGGAAGAGATTCAGAGAGGGTGACTCTCCAGGTGCTGCAGAGGCCTCAAAGAGAGTGAGGCCCGAGAAAGGTGATGGACGGTTAGAGGAAAGCAGAGTGGCGTGCCAAGCATCTTCTGGTGCCAGTGAAATGGTAGAGGCAGAATCCAGATTTCAAGGGCAATAAGGCATATAAATAGCTATACATAATATAGCTATGTAATGTAGACTATTGTGTACAATAGTCTACAACTTTTGTTCCTAAGAAGGAGAGAATTAATATGATATCTGGTGGAGACAGCAGCAATATAATTAATTTCATTTATGTTACGGTATTCCTATTCTTACTTAACATATTCATGCCCAGTTATTTATGTGTAACTGTGAAGTTGAACATTTATTACTTGACAGGTGAAGTAAAAAACCACATTATTCTTTTGCCATTTCGTCCTGTTCTTTGGGACTAATTCTTCCCTACTCCTTGGATAAAATTTAAGGAAAGTCCCATCATTTTTATGGTTACTCTTTGATAACAAAAGGTCTTGTCATGTTCGGTTACTTTCATACACACAAACAGTCTGCATTCCGTGATTAATATGTTCAGTCTAATAAAGTAAAATACTCCTTTCTCCTGCTTGGGTCTTCTTTGTTCTGGATGCCTGCCTCTGACTCACTATTGACTTCTCCAGATTGAATTGTGTGGAAGAAAGAGGCGTGAGGGGTAACAGAATTCTCATTTGATATATAAGGATGGGTCATGTGAACTTGCTGATATTTGTCCCACAAAAAATGGCAATTTAATATGGTTCAATGTAATACTGTTGTCATCTGCATCAGACTTCTCTGGGCTGAGCAGGCATTTAAAACTAACATCTTTCCATCTTAGAACTCATTTTTGTATTCCTAGGAGCACCCTTAAAATTGCTGGGAAGTCTTTCATCCAAAGCACCCTGAGTGCTTTTGAATTTGTCTCCTCCAAATGGCAGCTCATAGTTTCATCTTCAGCTCCTGGGCATCTAGATTACATATCTCCAGCTTCCCTCTTCTGAGGGCTTGCCTTATTCCTACTAAGGCTTTTTTGATCAGGATGGGAAACAGTCCCATGCTGACTTGCTCTTTTTGCATATCTAGTTGAGGGAAAATCCTCATGCTTTCTCTGATCCTCAACACTCAGGAGATGCAAACCACCTCCAGCATATCACACTCTTAGCTTCATTGTCAGTACTAATATTATGCCCTTTAGAGTTTCCAGGTATGTCAAGAGCCTGTTCACTGACAGCTTGAGGATGCTCCCAGGGACACATACCCAGCTGTCTGGATTGTCTATGGAAGCCCCTTTCCCTAGGCTTGAAGCAAGGGCCAACCAACTCCACCTGATGCCCCAGGGTGGGGTGTGTACCACTCCTAGCTCATCAAAAGCTCTTTCCTGAAATTCCCTTCTAGTTTTATTTTTATCTTTACCTTTCCACCTTGGTGACGGGTTAAGAGTTACAAAACCAGTTTTTGGAAACCTCCTTTGCAAGTCCTGCATGGTAGTCTTTAACCTGTGGAATGTGGATATAGTTGACATCTGTTGTCTTGGGGGCCAAAGGCAAAACTGAATCTGAAATAGTTCCCTTTTAACCTCCCGCTAAGTACAGATTTAACAAATTCAGTGCCTTTCTTAATATTTAAGTAAAAGGTACATCCAGACACTGGAGTGTGGAGAGTACTGCTAAAGCAAACTGCTAGGAAATTGAAATTATCATAAATGAACATAATGTACAAACAGAAGTTGTCCAACCAGCACCTTAGTTTTGTTTCTGGCATTGCTTTTTACTCCAGAAGCAAGAGTTGAAAGAAACTGACCTGCTTTAAAAAATATATTTTTAATGGTTATGTAATATGCTATATTTCTTCAAATTTGTTAAAAATGGAAACTTTTCAAGAGTTGAATGGCATCATGGTTAGGGAAGAAAAATTCTGTAACTGGAATGGATGGTTTTAGTAATTCACATGTCTCCAGTTTGTACTCTAGTCATAGCATTCTTCTTAAAAGGCTGGTAAAAATGATGTGTTTTCTCTTTCCCCCTTCGTTTGACTAATTTCTATAACATACACCCTCAAAATGAATTATTGACTCAGGGACATGAGGTAGAGAAATTACAGAGATTGTTAAGAATATCTACTGATTCTTATTTTCTACTTCTGCTTTAGAAGCTGTTTAGAAAATCTAATCAAGCCAAGCTTACATCCAGTAGAAACAGAGAGTGAATATATGTGCTTCAGAGCAGGTTTTTAAAAGAGAGCTTTCCCCGTGGAACAGTGACCATATTGGGGAAAGAAGAGCTCAGAAGACATGAGTTATGCCCGGGAGGTGTTTGCTTAGAGGACACGCTGCTCAAGTATTTAAGCCTTCACGTTAGCATTTTCCAAGTTGTTGGCAGAGTGAATGAGCATAAACTGTATTTGATGAGCTACAATTAACACAAATACTCATTTTTAAGCAGATAAAATTTTTTTTGAAACTGAAGGAAAATGGTTTAATAAGAGAAACTTGTACTTCCTATGAAAGGACTGGAGTTTTTTTGCTCCATGTTTTTCGTAAAGTTTAGTCAAATTTAGTTTATTTCAGCTAGAACTAACATAGAACAAGTTAGAAATACATTTTATTCCTTTTTTTAAACTAGAGGTTAGCAAACCTTGGCAGAAAAACCAAATGCAGCCTGACACCCATTTTGTAAATAAAGATTTATTGGAACATAGTCATACTCGTTTGTTTACAAATTGTCTCTGGCTACATTTGCTCTGCAGCAGCATTGTTAAGTAGTTGTGACAGAGACCATATAGCCTGCAAAGCCTAAAATATTTACTATCTTACTCTTTATAGGAACAGTTTGCAGATCCCTATCCCGGATTAATGAAAGTACTCAATATCAGTGTTTTTGTGGTTACATATGGCGTAAATGGCTATTAATTCTCTGAATTATTATTAATTTTAAATATTTCAGTATCTTCTATACTTGATTATTTTGTAAAAATAACTGAATTAATTCTGAAAATTGGTATGGCCGGATTGCCCAATGGAGAATATGTTAGATATTACAAAACTCATTTCTGCTTTTCAAATCCCTTGGACAGTAAAATAATTTATTTGTCGATTTGCATTTTACCACTTATAAGCATCTTGGGAAGACATTGTGTAGTACAAAGCATACTGTCAACACTCACTTACAAAATGCTTTCTAGATTTATTGGAACAATTTAAAATGTCAGCGAAAAGAAATAACTTTCTTCCTTCGTGTTCTTCAGTTTTCTGTGATGGCTGGATGGTTCCACTGCTTGGCATTCATGTTCCTTCCAAGTTAAGGGCAGAGACTTAAGGTTACCCTATGGGTCATTTGCCTCATCGGGGTAGTTTGATCCTTCTCAAGAAAAGATTATTTTAATGTGTTGCAGTAGATGCTGCCTGATGACTGAGGCTGTTCTGTTGAGCACTGTAAGAACCAGACTGGGGACAAAAATTGATTTGTTTATTCATTTATACTTACATTCATTCAACAAATGTTGAAGACACGCTTTACTAGGTGCTGTGCTCTCAAGGATTTCATAGTCTCTTACAAGAGATGGACACAAAGCAAATAATTATCATATATTGTGTTAGGTAAGATGATTGAGTTATAGGCAGGATATTATAGGAGAGAAGGGGCATCTAACCCACCACGGGGAGAAGGCAGTCAAGGAAAGCTATTTGAAAGAGGCTAAATCCAGAACAATAAATCCAGGACATTCTGTCAGAAATTCAGGTGGAGATGTCTGGCAGGTGGATTTGAGTCTCAGTCTAGGATAGAGATAAGGATTTAGGTGTCTTTATTCTACAAACAGCAGTTAAAACCCTGAGAGCTGTTGAGAGCCTGAAGAGTTGGAAGAGGGCTCAGCATGGAAAGACCAACATTTAAAGATCGGAAAGAGATGCATAAAGGAAACAAGGAAGGGGTCAGAGAGATATTTAAGAGTACCAAGAGAACAAAAGACAAGAGTGTTTACAGACTGAATGAGGGGAAGGAGATGGTCAATGGAAAGATGGAAAATCCAGGATTGATCAGGGACTGGCAATGTTGGAGGCCGAGGAGAGATGGAATTCATTTCAAATATAATCTAATGTGACTACTTATGTGTTAAACAAATAATGGCCTAGAACTTAGTTTTAGGCTGTTGTATAAAATAGGCCCAAATAAATAAGTTGATTTCCTATATTTGTAAAAGCTCAGAATTTTTATTTAATCAAACACACATTTATTGAGCACTTATTTTGTACTAGGTGCTGTGAGAGGTTTGCAGCCCAAGGGATAAACTATGAGGGATACAAAAATGATCAAAAAGTGAAGTAGTAATATTTAAGCTAAGCTCTGGAAAATGAGGAGGGATGGAAGTACACGTAGGTCAAGAATAGAATAGGCAAGAATTAGAGCAAAAGCACAGTGCATGAAACTCCAGGACAACTGTCAGTCTTGAATGTTTGTTCTTGAGTTTGTCT
Source organism: Plecturocebus donacophilus (assembly GCA_004027715.1). Lineage (NCBI taxonomy): Eukaryota > Metazoa > Chordata > Mammalia > Primates > Pitheciidae > Plecturocebus > Plecturocebus donacophilus. The sequence continues at coordinate 20,785 of PVKP010031908.1, read as the reverse complement.
GTTTCCACCACTGGACTCTCTAATGCTGAGGATTGTAATTTATAGAGGCTCACATGGTGTTTTGCATGGTGTATTTATTCAATTAATGTTTGTTATATGAGTGAAACTTGATGAACAGAAACATTGTAGTTGTTACTCGTTCCATAGCCTTGCCTGTGCTGGCCTCAGTAATAAAGCAAAAACTAACTTAAAGACTAGCATTTCTGTGTTCATTAATAAGACAGGTAGTAGGTAAATTACCTTCTTGATTTGACATTTGAGAATGACACATTAGAACTTATAAATGAATCAAGTATATGTAATTTATAATGTTACTATATGATACAAAAACAATTTGAGATAGAAGTCACAGGTATGAAGTCCCTTAAGACTTTGATCAAAACAACACAATTTCTTTGAGATTTTCTTTTTTTTAAAATTTTTATTTTTCAACAACAGCTAGCCAGAGATGGGATCTTCTTTACATGATAATGTTGAAGTCAATTTATACACGATTTATTTGTTAGCATGTTAATGGTTTTATTTGCTTTATATTTTGAAGTGAACTATAGCCTTCTTTTAGGATTAAAAAATAACCTCTTGGTGTACAGGTGCTTTAGATTAACCAAGGGTACTTGTTAAAACAAGCTAATATTTTATAGCTGCATCTCTGTGTTTGATTTGATAAATTTGGGAATTAAATTTACAGTACAAATTTCATTAGTGGAATTAGATAGCCAGTTTGGAGAGGTTCTATTTAATGTGCTACCGTGATTTAGAATGAACATTTAGAAATATGAAGAGTTGACTGTGCATGGTGGCTCACGCCTGTAATCCTAGAACTTTGGGAGGCCGAGGTGGGCAGATTGCTTGTGCTCAGGAGTTGGAGACCAGCCTGGGCAAAAGAGACATGGCAAACGTGACAAAACTTCATCTCTACTAAAAATACAAAACAAACAAACAAAAAATTAGCCAGGCATGGTGGCTCACGCCTGTGGTCCCAGATAGTTGGTGGCCTGAGGCAGGAGAATCGCTTGAGCCCAGGAGGTTGAGGCTGCAGTGAGCTGTGTTTGTGCCACTGCACTCCAGCCTGGGTGACAAAGTGATACCCTGTCTCAAAAAACAAAAGAAACAACAACAAAAAGAAATATGAAGAGTTAGATAAATGATAAAATAATAGCCCACATGTTTTCTTGTTGATTGTCAAAAAGGAAACAATTAACGGTATCTATTATAACCACACAGGATGTATTGCTTTAAGGATTACAGTAGAAAATAATTTAAGGAATTGGAAAGGTGAAGGATGTTGCTCTATGAAGATTTTGTATCCTTAATTATTTACAAGTATTTGAGTTATGTGTGACTTCATTTTCTCCATTATTTTTTGATAATGATATCCTAAACAAATCTGAAGTTATTTGTTAGTTTGACCTGTGTTATCCTTGCTTCTTAAATTCCTGAATTATCTATTTTAATCTGGTTCTTATTTCACAAATGATGGAAGTCAGATTAAGCAGTTTGTTTAAATGACCTGCAATGAATTATAGAGATAGGTCACTTTTCTCTGCTAACGAGTTGGCAAGAAAAATTCATGAAATTTTACAGGCTTCCTGTTGCAGTTGACTACAAATACACTTCCATAAATGAAAATAACCAGGTTTGTTCATTGCATCATTATAAATGTAATTAAAAAAATAATTTTCTTAATCATTTTTTCCAAGTAAGCAAGCAAGAAAAATAAATAAGAACTCATATATTTTCTTGTCTTTTTTTTTCCCCCCTGCCCAATAGGACCAGACATATTATCAATCATTTCAAGTTTCCGAATATGGTAAGAGTTCCTCAATTTATTTTGAAAGAAAAAAGCATTTGTTACTTTCTGGAGAGACTAGAGAAATTTTTAAGAGAAGTGTTATTTGAAATAAAAATCCCAATGGAGTTAAAATTCTGGTGTTTTTTGTAGGCTTAAACATATTTTTTTCTTCTGTAAAAATTCTAAAATCTCATTATATAGAAAAAATTCAAAAAATATCACCTATAGTTGTATTATGCTAGTCTTTTTCTTATGCACAACACAATCTATTTTTCTACTTTGTCGTGATAATAAAATATTTGAAATGTTGTGCTTAAAAATACTTCATTCTCTTCCACAGTTTTCATGTGATTGGCTTTTGTAAAGAGAGTCTGTTGAACTCAGGGAACTCCTCTTCTTGCAGTTGCCATACTTATAGTATCACAGTTAGAAACCCTTAGCTAAAAACATAGGACTCACCTGTTTTGTTGGTGAATGGAGAGGAATGAGAGATGAGAGTGAAAGTGTAGGAGCTTAGTTATTAGCTATAATTTGAATAGTTATTTTGAGGTTACACGTGCAGTTTTTCATTTGATTTGAGCTTCTCTTTGAGATTGGGTTTTATTTAGGCAGTAGAAATGATGATATCCAGGTAGTAGTTAGTACCTCAGGCTTCGTGGGTCACATGTCTCTGTCATTAGTACTCAGTTTTGCCTTGGCAGCATGGCAGCAGCCAAAGATAATATGTACATGAATGTTGCTGTGATGCAATAAACTTTATTTTATGGGCATGAAAATTTGAATTGCATATAATTTTCATATGTCATGAATATTATTCTTCTTTTGATTTTTTTCCAACTAGTTAAAAATTGTAAAAAACGTTCTTAGTTCATGCCGGTCATAGTTTACTGAACTCTGATCTGTAACTGTTCTCCCCAGCATGGGGGCCACTTGCCGTGTGTGGCTGTTGAGCACTTCAAATGTGGCTAGTCCAAATGGAGACACCAGATGTTAAAGACTTAGTATAAGAAAAAAGAAAGAAAAATAGTTCATTAATTATCATTTGTTATTTTGATTATTTGTTGAAATAATATTATTTTAGATAATGGGGTTAAATAAAATATAAAAATTAATTTCACCTGCTTATTTTTACTTTTAAGATTTGGGTACTAGAAATGAAAAATTACACACATGGCTCACATTTTATTTCTTTTAGACAACCCTGATCTAGAAGAATAAATCACAGGGGACCAACATTTTTATAGGCTATCTTTATATCCCATTGTGGTGATATGCTGGGTGGTTGTATGTTGTTGAATAAGATATAGTGGAGGTGGGGAATTGATTACAAACCTATAATATTTGAGGAAGAAGCATTTTGATTTCCTTGGTGGTGGGGGTTAGGGGGGTCAAGTTGACTCACATGACGTTTTTGGTCTCCCTGTCCTAGACTGGTCTTAGAGTCTAGGAGTGTCTTGGCACATTCAGGGCCATTAGCCTTGGAGCTGAAGGTCTGCCCTATATTGTTTCCCCTTTGAGTATTTTGATACTTCTCTTATGTTAATTGAATGGTGAGGTGCCTTGTTATGAGAGTGACCTGTTTCTTTGGTCAGAGAACTATAGAAAAAAAGTTTTATAGACTGGAAAGAAAAACACACTTTTTACTCTGGTAGAGTGCTTTATATTAATTATAGTATTAATACTTACAAAATAGTTTATATTTTAATTATTATTATTTTTTGAGATAGAGTCTCACTGTGTTGCTCAGGCCAGAGTGCAGTGGCACAATCTTGGCTCACTGCAACCTCTGCCTCCTGGGTTCAAGCTCCTCCCTCAGGCTCCCAATTAGCTGGGATTACAGGTGTGTATCACCATGCCCAGCTAAGTTTTATATGTTTAGTAGAGACAGGGTTTCACCATGTTGGCCAGGCTGGTCTCGAACTCCTGACCTCAGGTGATCCTCCTGCTTCAACCTCCTAGAGTGCTAGGAGGCATGAGTCACTGCTCCCAGCCTCATACCTTAATTATATAAAGTTAACCAAACTAGGGATTTCTAGTTTTAGGTAAAACAAAGGGCTTTTCATCTGTGTTAACATGTATTTGGATTCTAATGAATTTAAGTTCAAATAGTACAAATTATCAACTCCTTCAGAACAAGTTTATTTTTCATTTTGTTCAGTGGAAGATGATAATAAAGTAGATTTTTAAAAAGATTTACCCTTGCTTTTCTTTTCCAGTATTACCAAAGTTTGACGTGGCTTTGCAGACACCGTTATATTGTTCTATGAATTCTAAGCATTTAAATGGTACCATCACGGCAAAGTAAGTGTCATTTTTCTTTTGATATAATTCGAAATCATTGTCAAACTATATGACTAAAAGCTGATTATATACTCCAGAATATTAGGGCAATTTTTGCTTATTAAGATACCTTAGTGGACAGGAAACAACTATTTATAATAAATAATTAAGCATGGACAGATCTCTACATCCATTGCTCTGCTTCCAAGCTGACCCAGTCCTAAAATATTTCCCACAGATTGGTGTCTGTCTTAGACTTATTAAGGGATTTACATTATAGATAGCACTCGGGTTTTTTTTTTTTTTTTTTTTTCAGATGATGTGGAATTGAGGTAACTTATCTTTTCTTAAATTCTATTTTTTTTCCATTGATAATGGAGGTAGAGCTCTTGGGGGAGAGAATCGGTTGCCTATTGCAATTAACAAATGAGTAAATAATCCACATTTATCCTTTACATCATGTGAACACAGAGACTTCCAACCCACCTTACGGAATAGGTCTACGGTGGCTGTCATGATTTTAACTCAGTAGCTTGAACAATACACAGTGTTTTGTTTTGCTGAGGCAAAAAGCATTGTCAGAGTTCCAGACTAATGGTTCTATGAAGTGCAGGCTGGGATTGCCCTCAAGTAATTCAAGGACTAGTCTCTTGTAGCTTTTATTTTTGATGTGTCAGTATCTGTGCTTTGGTTTCTGAAATATATTTAGTTTCAGGATTTACTTCTAAAAGCTAATAAAAGCTGGACCTCACCTCTCTGCCATCTTCTCACTATATTCCTCGCCTGGTGAGGGTTTGTGGCCATGGCATGTCAAAGGGTGGGCAGCAGAGAATCTCCTGGCAGAAGCATCTCCATAGACCAAAATGTTCTGAGGACTCCTATTTTAGACTCCGGCAAGAAAATTATAGGAAGCCCATGTAATATAATGGCAAAAATGTGTCTACAATTTGTATCAAGTTAGATTTCAACTAAAAGCTAACTTCCAATATGCATTTGGGTACCGTGAATGGATTAATGGTTTAGACAATACATAAATGTCTGCACTTCCCATAATTATCATACGGTACTTGATTTTAGCTGAAGGTTAAGCATTCTGAGTTTTATTTTGAGTTCTGTGACTAACGCTCATACAAGTTAGTGGGTACAAATCCACACAGACGTTGTGTGCAGACCTGCACAGTCCACATCCACATGGATTGGGCTGAGTCCGGCTATCATCATTTGTTCTGTTTTTGGTTTTCAGAGGTGTGCCAGGGATTTCATACACTAAGTTAAAACAGTGGTTGTTAAACTTTGGTAACTCTCCAGAAAAATTTACATGTAATTTTAGGGGGTGATGGGTCTCCCTGAAGCCCTACTATCGACACCCGCCTTCCTAGCCCAGTGGGAGCACTTGTTTCATCACGGTTCTCATGGTTGAGCCTCTTTGAGACACTAATGGTTGATAATAACATGACAATTGTGATGGCCTCATGACATTTCTTTAGTGTTCACCGTGTTGTATTATCATTTTTCTTAGTATGTGCATCAGTTGAGGTTCAACCAGGAAAGCAGAGCCAGTGGTAGATTTATATGTTCCAGGGTGGCGCAGATCTTCTGCGTGATTCAGTGGAATGGCCACCATGTGGCTGAGGCGTCTCTCCCCAGAGGGCTGTGAGAAAATGATGCACATCACATCTTCACCCTAGCTGTCCTGAGTTCTGGGCCTACCAGTACAGTTCCAAGAGAGTCTGTTGTTGCCTCCAGGGTGTAGAATCAGACTGAAAATATCATTTACAAGTTTGCAACGGATTTAAGAAAGCTCTTTGACCAGCAGGAGATCTTTTATCAGTCTATACAACTTGGCATATAAATACTGGCATATGTTATTCTATAAATAGTGTCCCAGAAATGGTAGGCCCTCCTTATCATCCTGACTGTGTCTGTCACGATGAAAGCAACATCTCTTTTTCCTTCAGAAGCTAATTCCTCCACTTGGGCCTTGGACACTGTCTCCTATCAGGAGAATCACAATCCTGCTTCCTCTTTTACCTGTGTCTCAATTTCTCCCATTTGGTATCTTTCACCTTTTGTTCTTTGGTAGGATCTTCACTCTGTGTTTGATCATTTGTGTTATTAAAAGAAACAAACCCTTCCTTGACCTCCATGCCTCCTTCCAGCTACTGCCTTATGTCTCACCTCATCTTCACAGCCGGTTAGAATTTCATTTCCACTTCTTCGTATTCTGTTCATTCTTCATTCATCTGCAATCAGCCTGTCACCTTCACCATGCCATTGAAATTGCTTTCACCATGGTTACAAAGACATCTTGCTTAATCTTGTGTAAAGTTTTAAAGTTTTTTTTCTTTTCACAACTTTTTCTTTTGCAGCATATGACATTGTTGTCCACTCTCATCTCCTTTCCGGTTTTCCTTCTTTCTCTTTGGCTACTCCTTTGAGACTCTGGCAGGTAACTCCCTCTGTCCATCTTTTAAAAGTTCTTGTTTCAAGGCTGGGTGCAGTGGCTGATTCCTGCAATCCCAGTGCTTTGGGAGGCCGTGGTGGGAGGATCACTTGAGGCCAGGACTTTGATACCAGCCTGGGCAATGTAGTGAGACCCTGTGTCTACAAAAAAATAAAAAAAATTAGCTGAGTGTGGTCGTGGACATCTGTGGTCCAAGCTACTCATGAGACTGAGGCAGGAAGATCACTTGAGGCTGCAGGAGCTATGATTGTGCCAATGCACTCCAGCCTGGGCAACAAAGCAAGACCCAGTTTCTTTTTTTTTCTAAAAAAAAAAAAGAATAAGAAAAGTCTTTTCTTAGAGCTCTACTTTGGTTCTCATCTTTCTCTATACATTACTCAGATTTTTTTCTCTCCATGCCTCAGGCTTCTGCTACTGCTTATAACTGATGATATCACATCTCCAGCCGCACATTTCTTTCTTGGGGTTCAGACACTGCTATGTCACTGCCTGCTAGACATTTCTCACAGGTGCTTTGATTTATTTATTTCCCTCCTCCTCCTCCTCCTTCTTCTTCCTTCTTTCCTCCTTCTTCTCCATCCCCTCCTCCTGCTTCTTCTTTCTTCCTCCCTCCTCCTCCCTCCTCCCTTCTCTCTCCTTCCTCTTCTTCCTCTTCCTCCTCCTCCTCCTCCTCTTTCTCTTTTTTGGTAGGTCCCTATAGAAGATCCCACAGTACTTTAAAGCAAACAAATAATCTTTCCCCAAACCTGATTGTTCTCATATCTCTCTTGGTAGACTGTCCCACCTTCGGGTTAGCTTCCATCTCTCCCCTTTCCCTCAATCCCCATAGACAGGCACCATCCATGGCTTTTGATTCTAGCTCCTTACTCTCTCTCAGATCCATCCATTTTTCGCCATAGCCACTTCCTTGATTCAGGCCAGCGTTGTCTCTCCCTCCTCAGCTACTGTTGCAATTTCTTAAATGTTTTTCCTGACTCAGGCTTTACCTCTTCCAATCTTTTCTTGGCACGGTATCGGTATCAAGTTTCTCTTACTGAAAGGCAAATTCGATTTTATCACTCTTTTTGTATGAAAACTTTCAGACTATTGCCTTGAGAGTGAAGTTCAAATTCTTTAGTTTATCTTGCAGGGCTCTTTTCTGGATTCATGTCTTTTGAAACATTCCACCTTTTTCTACTCCAGCCCATTCTCTACTGTCCCGAACTCTACTCTCAAATTTTACTTTAGCTTCTAAAAATGCAAAACACTTTTTTCTGACCAGTAGGCCATTACATAGGCAATTTCAAGGCTTACTACTTGCCCCCAACGCTTTTTATGCCCCTCATAACACTAGTGACACAGCGCTGCTGTTTGCTCATCTACCTTCTTGAAGGTGGCTCTGTGTCTTGTGCACTACTGCACCTTGGTGCCTACTACGGGGCCAGCCATGGAGTAGGTATCTAATATATACTATTGAAAGAAAAAATAGGCCAGGCACAGTGGCTCATGCCTGTAATCTCAGCACTTTGGGAGGTTAAGGAGGGTGGATCTGTTGAGGCCAGGAGTTTGAGGCCAGCCTGGCCAACATGGCAAAACTCCATCTCTACTAAAAATACAAAAATTAGCTGGGCATGGTGCCACACTCCCAGCTATTCGGGAGGGTGAGGCATGAGAACTGCTTGAACCTGGGAGGCGGAAGTTACAGTGAGCTGAGATTGCACCACTGCCCTCCAGCCTGGGTGATAGAGTGAGACTCTGTCTGCCCACCCCCCAACCCCCCAAAAAAAGGAAAGAACAAATAGAAAAGCAGCATGACCCTTAAGATTTCAGCTGTAAGCTGTATGTAGCACAGCAAAGGTCTTCATACCAAACCAAAAGCCTAGTATTTGGAGTTCTGTGGATATAGGAAAAAAGAAATTCAGTTTATCTTATTTTCTCATTCAACAATCAACACAGAAGACTTCTGTGACCTCTGATCATGAAGAACTGGGTAAGGATTTCTCCCCACCAAAAGCCAATCAGTCGATCAGTTCTGTAGGGGACACCAGTTGGGTGTCCTCTAGTTCAATTCAAGTCTGACACTGTCTACTGGGACACAGCATCAGATCATAGATGAGGACTTGCTCCAAGACTGTCCCCACTTCAGATGCCACTCATAAGTAATAGGTTGTCACCTATACTTCTGACTGATTGGCTGCAAATCGGAGTTCCCACTAGCTTCTCTTTGGGTTTGACTCATTTGCTGGAGCTGCTCACAGAACTCAGGAAAACACTTTACTAGCTTATTACAAAGGATGTTATGATGGATAGAGATGAAGAGCTGGAAGAGATGTGTAGGGTGAGCCATGTGGGAAGCAACGTGGAGCTTCCATGCCCTCTCTGAGTGGTGCACGCTGCCCTCCAGGAACCTCCATATTTTCAGCTCTCTGGAAGTTCTCCAAAGTCTGTCCTTTTGGGTTTTTATTTTATGTTTTCTTTTTCGTTCTTTCTCTCTTTTTTTTTTCATTTACCACTGATCAGAAGGTAAGATATTGCTTTATAAACTTTTTGTCCTTTTTGGTACTATGGCTGCTGTCAGAGAAAAAAGTTCCTTGTTTTGTTAATGATACCATCCTAGAATATTTTGATTTGGTTTTTGTTTTATTTTATTTTTAAGTGATGAAGTCTCACTCTCTTGCAGGCTGGAGTGCAGTGGTGCAGTCATAGCTTACTGCATCCCCAAACTCCTGGGCTCAAGCAGTCTTCTCACCTCACCCTCCCAAGTAGCTAGGGCTATAGGTGTGAGCCACCATGCCTGGCTAACTTTTTGTCCTTTATAACAATGGGGTCTTACCATTTTTCCCAGGCTGGCCTCGAATTCCTGGCCTCACATGATCCTCCTGCCTTGGTCTCCTCAAGTGCTGGGACTACAGGCGTGCTCCACCATTCCTGGCCTGATTTGCTTTTTGAAAATTAGTCAAGCTTTTATTTTCTGAATGATTAACTTATCCCAAATGCTTCCAGGTTCTATTAGGGCAATAATTGTATCTTTGTTTCACAATTATTATAGCTAGCTTGGTGTTTGGAAAACTAACTCTGCTTCACATTGAAGTCAAAATTAAAAATTTTTGTGTCTGAGAGTACTTTAAATTATATTTGGATTTTAAAGATCCATATACTATCATGTGATATAACTCAGTTAAGATACAATATCCTGGCAGTCTAATTTTGCTTTTATTTAATCTTTAGCATGATACAAGTAGAGTCAGGTTTCGAAGACTCTGGAATGGGTGAATTTGATATTATGTTTGCTAACTAGGGTTTTCACTAACTTTACTGTTTTTTTTTGGAAGGATGGTGCATTTGAAGGTGGATTTTATTATTTTTTTCTTTTTAGTTTGGAATATGCTATATTTTAAGTTGATTTGATCCAGATGAGGGGCTGTTTCTGTGTTCAGTTAATGGATTCAGGAAACAGCAGTTTATTGCTGTGATTTATAGACTGCAGAGAAAAATTGACTTCCATCTCTGGCTCACATTTCACAATAGAGATAGAAGGAACCCAGGAAATGCATTTAAAAAAGGCTTTCTGGCAGTAAAATGTATTACCTCTTTTTCACATGAAGAGACTTTCCTATTATGAGAGAAGATAAAATTAATACATAGAAAGAAAAGTAGAAGAGAATGATGTTTGACTCAAAAAGCTATGTTTGGGCCAGGCACATTGGCTCGTGCCTATAATCCCAGCACTTTGGGAGGCCAAAGTGGGTGGATCACTTGAAGTCAGAAGTTTAGACGAGCCTGGCCAATATGGTGAAACTGCATTTCTACTAAAAATACAAAAATTAGCTGGGTGTGGTGGCAGACACCTGTAATCCCAGCTACTCAGGAGGCTCAGGCAGGAGAATCACTTGAACCCGGGAGGCAGAAGTTGCAGTGAGCCAGGATTGGGCCATTGCACTCTAGCCTGGGCGGCAGAGTGAGACTCTGTTTTGAAAAAAAAAAAAAAAACACAAAATTTGCTGGGCCTGGTGGTGTGTGCTTGTCATCCCAGCTACTCGGGAGGTTGAGGCAGGAGAATCTCTTGAACCCCAGAGGTGGAGGTTGCAGTGAGCTGAGATCACTCCACTGCATTCCAGCCTGGGTGACAGAGTAAGACTCTGTCTCAAAAACACACACACACACACACAAAACAAAACAAAACAAAAAACCAAGTTTGGTACTATGGATTTAAAAAATTATTCTTATTTTAAATTTTTTCGCAAAAAATCAGTTTTTGACAGCCATGAGCACATTTGGTGCTCCAGAATCTATGGTCTAATAAACCTTCCTGGCTAATATTGGAACATGCAGCAATAGACCATGGTGATTGTAATTTCAGCTGAAATTAAAAAATCTTCTAAAGCCGCAAGGTTTCATGGGCATGCAGTTAATGGGCAAGTCCAGATTTCTAGGAGTGAAAGATTTACATAATATTTAAAAAATCTTTGGACAGGAAACTGTCACTCCCAATTATGATCAGGTTTTCTTCTGGAGTCTTTCAGATGGTCAGAGGTTGGGCAGAGTGTGTGTTAAGAACCGTTTTAAGGTACGATAGTTAAAAGTCTTCCCATTTTGGTAACTTAATTTCAAGGATCACCATTTGTTTTTATTTATTTATTTTTTTTGAGACAAACGAGTCTCACTCTGTTGCCCAAGCTGGAGTGCAGTGGCACGATCTCAGCTTACTGTGGCCTCTGCCTCCTGGGTTTAAGCAGTTCTCTGCTTCAGTCTTCCTAGTAGCTGGGAATATAGGCACCTGCCACCAGGCCCAGCTAATTTTTGTATTTTTAGGAGACGGGGTTTCACCATCTTGGCCAGGCTGGTCTTGAACTCCTGACCTTGAGATCCACCTGCCTTGGCCTCCCAAAGTGTTGGGATTGCAGGTGTGAGCCACTGCACCTGGCCCAATGAAATTTTTAAAAATGTTGGATTGCTAAAATGTATGCTATTGAAAGTAGTATTTTTATTGTGTTCTGACAATATCAAGTTGATATGTAAAAAAGACTATGTTTATAATTATTCAGGTATACATATGGGAAGCCAGTGAAAGGAGACGTAACACTTACGTTTTTACCTTTATCCTTTTGGGGAGAGAAGAAAATTATTACAAAAACATTTAAGGTAACTTTTTCAGATATTTTATAACTTGTAATGGGGAAAAATATATGTAGTTTTTCTAGAAATAAGATTTAATACTGAATTAACAAAAAGTTAAGTGTAAGAAAATCAAGAGCTTTCCAGCATTGAACAAGTGAGAATTTACCCAATTTATAGTGATTAAAATGGTACCAGAGCTATCATATTGTTGTGACTTAGTCTGAGTTTTATTTCTAAAATTTGAACTGCTAAAATGAAAAATAATACTGAACTTTAAAACAAAACAGATAAATGGATCGGCAAACTTCTCTTTTAATGATGAAGAGATGAAAAATGTAATGGATTTTTCAAATGGACTTTCTGAACACATAGATCTATCTTCTCCTGGACCGGTAGAAATTTTAGCCACAGTAACAGAATCACTTACAGGTTTGTAGACTTTAAAGTGAAGGTAAAACTATTTATGTGACACTGCTTTATCATCTTTCTTACTGTAACTGGCACTTTCATTTGGGAGCATATTGACTTTCTAAAGATGCTATTTAATGTTGAAATTGTTATGACTGTTAGTCTAACTGGCAGGATGATTTTATAATGGGGAACCTTATTTTCTATGAAAGTCTCCACTTTAGCCACATGTGATTTGCTCTTTGTAATTTTTTTCCATTTCTATTCTTCCCCCACTGAAAACTACACGGAAAGGCTTACATTTTCAGCTGGCTACCTTCTTTTTAAAATTGCTGAAATCTCAGCTGCTCCTAGACAGTAATAAGAAAATCAGGTTTAGTTTCTTGGACCGTTCTGTTACTATTTCAATAGCTTTAAGCAATCCCTGAAAGAGCAAAAGAGTATTCTTTCATTGGCCTTAATTTGCTGCTAGTGTACATGTCACTGTGGTAGAATGGCAGCAATGGTGCTTAGAAGGGATCCATAGAGAACATAATAGAACCGTGTGATGCTCTTAGGGTCAAAGCCAATATGGGAATGAGGCTTATGTGCCCTGATGTTTTAAACCCTTTTGGTAGTAGGTTAGATGGAGAGATTTGGTGGATAGAAGCTTTTGGTGAAACACTAATTTTGCTTTCTAAATTGTGCAATTTCCAAAAAAGGTATCTCAAGAAATGCAAGCACTAATGTGTTCTTCAAGCAACATGATTACATTATTGAGTTTTTTGATTATACTACTGTCTTGAAGCCATCTCTCAACTTCACAGCCACTGTAAGTTGGTATATTTATTTCCAGTCCATAGCAGTAAGTTCAGCTTAATGAAATAGAATGGGAAATAATATTTTCAGTGCTTTTCTAAAAATTTAAGCTAAAAAGTATATAACTTTGTCTCTTTAGATATGTGGGGCATGTAGATTTGTTTCCAAATGACTTTTGTCTAATTTTTCTAAAAAAGTAGTTTTCAACAATAAAAATATTTTTTTGAAAATGTATTTTTTTTACAAGCAATTTATGTTAGATGTGGATTGCTACACTGAAGCCTTTATTATTTAATTGAAAGCATTAGATGATAGTCAAAAATTTCAGTTTCAATTTGGTTTTTATAATGATTGATTTTAGTTCTAGCAAAGATGTTACATTAAAAATTATCAGCAAATCTCATTTTTTAAAGGCAATGTTGAATTAACACATTAATTGCACGAATTTTGGCAATGAGCAAGGCATGGTGCTGGGCAGGGCTGTGGAGCTAAGAAGGGCTCAGTCCCTACCCTCAAGTTCACAGGTTTTGTGATGGTGACAGGAAAATATATACACAACTATAACTCATGGTAGATTAAGATTAGTGTTACTAAATAACTTCTATAGGGATTTAAAGCAGGGCTTGGCAAACTTTTTCTGCAAAGGGCTAGATAGTAAATATTTTCAGCTTTGTGGTCATGTGGTCTTCGTCACAGATACTCAGCTTTGCCAGTGTAGTGTGAAAGCAGCCATAGCTAATTTATACATAAGCAGGAGTGGAATATGCTCCAGTAAAACTTCATTTACAAAGATACTGGATTGGCCTATCAGCTTGCAGTAGTTGGCTGACCTCTGCTTTAAAGAAAGAAGGGGTTACTTGTTGAATGGGTCAGTAAAAATTTCAGGTAGTTTCTGATTTCAATGATCTTAACAATTTAGACAATTTGAAAAGGTAAGTTAAAAAAATTGAGGCTGCAAATGGAAATTTCTGAATGAGGAGAGTGAAACCACGGGAGTTCAGGGAGGGAGAGCTGGCTGTGGGATAGGCATGGGGGTTTCTATGGGATGCTTTTTGGAAGAGGACGCTCTGAACTGTTTTTTAAAAGACTAGTTGGATTTTAAATGCTTGGGCATGGGAGTGGGAGGTGGGGAGCATCATAAGAAGTGAGACAAGAAGGTGAGCTCTGGCTGGCAGTTTCAGGGTGCACTCAAGTAGTGTTTGAGGGAGACTGCTCAGGCTGTGTGCAGGAGGATGGCAGTAGCCCAGGATTGAGCGGATGGGCAGCCTTGTCGTGGTGGCTGCAGAGATGGAGAGGATGGAAGAGAGAAGATAGGACTTGGTGTTCATTGGATTTGGGGGGTGGGGAGAGGGAGGGAAAATTCAAAAATGATGTGGTTGCCATTTTAGATGTGTGAATTCGAGGTGACTAGGATATTCCCTGCAGGTAATTCGAGGTGTTGGGCATGAGCTCCAGAGCAAGGTGAGGCTAGGAATTTTGGATTTAGAGTGCAGTCACAGAGATAACAAGCTAAGCCATAGGATGGCTGAGACCTTGGTGGAAGAGAAAACAGATGTCCAAAATTCCCACATTTAGAAAGAGGAAGGAGAAACTGAAAAGGACACTGAGAGGATGCAGAAAGAGAGGTAGGAAGTGCAGGGGGTTGTTTTGGAGCTGTGGAGGGTAAAGGAATCCATAATATTAACAAGGGAGTAATCAGTGATGTTGGATGCCTCCCAGAGAGAGGCCACTGAATCCGGATGTTATAGTGCTACCAATAATTTTTGAGAGTTCAGTTTCATGAGAATACTACAGATGGAAACTGTTTTCAGTTGTACTTAAATCCTTTGCGTTTTTAAGATGTTTTGTTTTGACCATTAGGTGAAGGTAACCCGTGCTGATGGCAACCAACTGACTCTTGAAGAAAGAAGAAATAATGTAGTCATAACAGTGACACAGACAAACTATACTGAGAACTGGGGCAGATCTAACAATGGAAATCAGAAAATGGAAGCTGTTCAGAAGATAAATTATACTGTCCCCCAAAATGGAATTTTTCAGATTGAATTCCCAATCCTGGAGGATTCCAGTGAGCTGCAGTTGAAGGTGCCATCTGTTTCCCATTATTGCGTCACTGCAACATCGTTACAGTTGTAATCTTGTGGTAGGCACTCAACCTGTCAGACCTGAGAGTGCATAGGAAGTGGATACATGTTTCTATTTTAAAAAATGGGGAGAGTGTTAAAGTAATTTAATGACAGTGGCTGAATGTTACACTAAACTTTTCCTTGTAAGTTCATTTTGAAGAGCACAGTAAAATATAGCAATGTGAAGATATGATGGAGAAGTTCCTTAAACCCCCAGTCTAGGGTTTGAGGTCAGTCATTTGAAATTTTTTTTTTGCAGGAATTGAAGTGAAAGAGGAATATATGTATATATATATATGTATATATATGTGTGTGTGTATACACACACACACACACACGTATATATATTCCTTTACTGTGTTTTAAAGCTATCAGTTTCTTTACAGTATAAGCTGTAAAATGATGAAAATCCAATGTCTGGTGTATGTATTTTTCCTACATAAAAAAAAGTGAAAATGAATTTGGTCTTTACTAATTGTTCAGCAGGTAGTGTCTTTTCTCAAGGTGTTACTAAGGGTGAATATTTACAACTCCCTTTTCTTTTGTTATAGGCCTATTTTCTTGGTAGTAAAAGTAGCATGGCAGTTCATAGTCTGTTTAAGTCTCCTAGTAAGACATACATCCAACTAAAAACAAGAGATGAAAATATAAAGGTAATGCTTACAACTCACTTGATAATTACAATATAATCAGACTCTTTTGCTTTTGACATGTACATATTAATTAAAGTGTTTTTTTCTAGGTGGGATTGCCTTTTGAGTTGGTGGTTAGTGGCAACAAGCGACTGAAGGAGTTAAGCTATATGGTAATCTCTTATAGAATGTAAATTGATGATCTACTGTAGAATCATCTATTTTTTCATTTTTAAGTTCAGGGGTACATGTGCAGGTTTGTTATGTAGCTAAACTCATGTCATGGGGGTTTGCTGTACAGATTATTTCATCACCCAGGTATTAAGCCTAGTGGTCATTAGTTATTTTTCCTGACTCTCTCCCTCTTAACATCTACCCTTCCATAGGCCCCAGTGTCTGTTGTTCCCCTCTATGTGTCCATGTGCTCTCATCATTTAGCTCCCACTTATAAGTGAGAACACGTGGTATTTGATTTTCTGTTCTTAATTTGCTAAGGATAATGGCCTCCAACTTCATCCATGTTCCTGCAGAGGACATGTTCTTATTCTTTTTTATAGTTGTATAGTATTGTAGATATCATGTGTATGTAGCACATTTTCTGTATCCAGTCTACCTTTGATGGGCATTCAAGTTGAGAATCATCTTAAATGGTGTCTACCTTATATCCACACCAAACTTACTAATTTTTATAACTTAGCCTCATACCTTTTTAGCTTGTTTTTTTATATTGCGATCAAATAAAAAACCTTTTTTATTTCTTCACCTATATTTGCATTTCCTATTTAAAGTAGAGAATTAAATATTATATTATGTTTAAATTTTAAATTTCTTTTGATAAGCAATACATGCTCACTGTAAAAAATTATGAGATATAAGAAAAACAAAAAAGAAAATAAAAAGTGCTATCGATGACCAGTTAATTTTGCTAATCCAACTTTACCAATAGTGCCCTGCATTTCTTCCAACCAAAATTAGATTCTTAACTATGAAGCTACTGTTGCTCCCATCAGTACTACTTTAATATTATAATTTTCTGTTTCTCAGTGTATGCTCTGTCAGAGAGGTTTTCCTGCATTCAAAAAGACTCTGAAGCTGACTTAAGTCAGGAATTTGTGTGTATGCATACAATTATGATTAATGTAGCTTCACTTGAGATCTTACGGGTTAGCAATATATTAAACCCATCTACTATTCTTTTCAGGTAGTATCCAGGGGACAGTTGGTGGCCGTGGGCAAACAAAATTCAACAATCTTCTCTTTAACACCAGAAAATTCTTGGACTCCAAAAGCCTGTATAATTGTGTATTATATTGAAGATGATGGGGAAATTATAAATGATGTTCTAAAAATTCCTGTTCAGCTTGTTTTTAAAAATAAGGTAAGATTTAAGGTAGTGATGTTTAAAAGAAAACTTTGTATTAGTGAAGTCTGAGAAATGTAATATTTCTTTAGAAAAGTATCATTAAACCAAATTGGTTAGAAATTTTTGTTATTCCATTTCTAGAACTATGGTTAAACGTTTTAATATTTAGCACTACATATATATTTTCACATGTGGAGTTATTGGGCATTGGTAGTCTATTTGTAAGATATGGTTCTGGTCTTTAAGATTTTAACTCAGATCATGAAGCCATTTCAGAATTTTTCAAATGGTTGAATTAATAATGTTGCTCAGGGATGAAATTCCAGTGGTAACATAGTGTTTATGTGGTGTTGATATTGCAGTGATATAAAGGGTGTGGGAGGGAGGTAGGCCATCTAGGATAATATGTAGAAGCACAGCTGGACTTTCACTATCTATTTAATTAGCTGGAAACTAGCCCAGGGCAACTTTTCCATAAGCTTGATTACCTTGCATGTGAAGATCTGTGTGGAGTCTGGTCTTCAAGTGCACCAGTGCCTTTTATAACCTAATGTGACCAGCTTGAGTAGGAAATCCCTTTGGATCCCAGCTCTGAAAAGAAACTTGATTGAGTCACCCCATGTATATCAGAATGAGCCGTTGCTGTCACTAACAACTGCTGCTTTCTCAGTCCTCTTATGTAAAACATTATTGCTTTAAATAGTGATAGGCAGAGTATGGTTCTTCCATTTCTTTTGCCTTTATTTATTAAAGTATTTGAGAAGTAGCAGTAGTGATCTGTACTTTCTTTTTTAAAATTATTTATTTGTTTATATATTGAGAGTAGGTCATGAGACTGGCTAATTTTTGCATTTTTGGTAGAGACAAGGTTTTGCCATGTTGCCCAGAAAAAAAAAAAAACATAAAAAAAGAAAGACAATTCCCAGTAGGAAGGAGCCTGATGACATTTGGTTCAGCGGTCATGTGATGACTGATGCTCTTTATAAAGTATTAGTAGGTCCAGGACCATGCTACATGAGGGTAATGACAAGGAAGTTTAGAGGGCCATGGAGACACAGAGCATGGGGTCCTCATTAGTGCTTCCTCTAACCACCTGCTTCCTTGGAAAGGCCTCCCCTTACCCCCAGTCCAGGTGGTTCTATGAGTCCCCGGGAGCTCTCGTTGAATTCACTCCTAAATTCACATCACCAACATGCAGACATCTGCAGTTTCTGTGTTTCTCCTTTTGGATACTGGCCTTCCTCAGGTATGTTAGATACTGCTGTCTTCTACTCAGCACTGGTTGGGATCTGAGAGGTGGGAGATAGAGAAGGGAAGAAGAAATATACAGAATTGAAGAATAATTCAGATTTATACCACTGTGAGAAGTTTTATGACTTGCAAACACTGTAGGAGTAGTTTTTTGTTCCTTTCCCTAGAGAAGGGTTATTTAAGGTTTTAGAATTATCCCTGGGCCAAGACAAATGTAGAATCTGCTATATTTTGAGCCATTGATCTGCTATTGTCAAGAATATGCTTTAAAAAAGTGAAATAACTTAATCCTGCTTTCTCTCCTTCTTAGATAAAACTATATTGGAGTAAAGTGAAGGCTGAACCATCTGAGAAAGTCTCGCTTAGGATCTCTGTGACACAGCCTGACTCCATAGTTGGGATTGTAGCTGTTGACAAAAGTGTGAATCTAATGAATGCCTCTAATGATATTACAATGGAAAATGTGAGTTTAGCTACTTTTTAAATTATGAAAATATGTATTACAAGAGAAAAAGGAAACTTTATTGTATTACTTTAAATATTTAAAGAAAATTTCATTAGTTCTTTTGCATGTGCAAGTCAATAATTAGTAAAACTTCCAAATAAAAAATAATCTGTATTGTAATGGTTATGTTGGAAAGAAGCTTATGTGGCTAAGTATCCTTGCTGTCTTTCATGAGAAACATCACCTAAAATTAGATGGGAAGAATAAGTTCTGGAGGTCTATGGTACAACATGGTGACTGTAGTTAATGATGATGTAATACATACTTGAAAATTGCTAAGAGAGTAGATTTTAATGTTCTCACCACAGAAAATGATCAGTATATAGTAGGCAAGGTGATAGATATGTTAATTAGCTTAATTTAATCATTGCACAGTATATACAGATATCAATCTATCACATTGTAATCCATAAATCTATATAATAAAAATGCCACCTATGATTTTCCTTCATTTTCATACTATATTTTAAGACACTCAAGAAAGTACTAGGAAATTGACTTGCATAATTCTGGGTTACATTGGATAAGAGAGCTTTAGATAATTTTTTATTTGTTTTCTATTTTGGTTATATATAGTGGTTATAAATAATTACAGTTCCCATTGAATCAGGAGTTTGCAGTATATTGAGGTAGTGAAATCATGTTATTCTGCAGAAAATGTACAAACCAAGAAGTATATGAACATCTAGCATTGCATAAATGAATTACATATTCATGAGTCATTTGGTTTTTATTTATATGTTCTTGATATATCCTTGTGTACCATTGTCCGTTGTAATCTAGATTGTATAATTTATGTCTATTAATGGATTCAGTACAGTGATTAACAATACATCAGAAAGAAAATTATATATAGTTAGGTTGATTTGGTCATTATATTGTAAAATTTAATTTGCTTGTGAAAAATTGTACATTTTCTTCAGTCTATACAATGTTTTTATCTTTTCTTTTTTTTTTGGAAACTTTTTTTTTACAACCAATTGGTCATTTTTTTCTCTTTGGCTTTTCCTGAGTTCACATTATTTTTAGAAGTCTATAGATCTTGCATTTGATTTACCTGAATACTATTATATTCAGTTAATATTATTATATACAGTTAATGCTATTATATTCAGTTAAATTAATAGTATTTAAAAAGTATTTTGCTTTCTAAATATCTTGGTAAATATATTATTTCATTTTTTCTTTCCTACATATGTGTATGTTTGTGTGTGTGTACATATATGTGTACACACACACACACACACACACACATACCCTTTCTGATGTGCTGCTCTCTGTCTCTATTTATATTAATTTATAATATATACATGTTATATATACATATTTCCAGTATATTTATAGATACATATACTATATGCATATTTACATTAAATTTTATCAGATACTAAGATTACTTTCCCAGATTTCTTTTGGTTCATATTTTCTTGGTGTATTTTTTCATCTTCTTATTTTCAACCTTCTGTAAATTTTTAAGTATATCTTTTAAATAGCATAGTATGGGAGAGAGATCCAAGATGGCCGTGTAGCAGCAGCTCAGGATTGTAGCTCCCAGTGAAAGCGCAGAGAGCAAGTGGATGCCGCAATTGCAGACGAATTTTTGATGCCCACAGACTGGGAGATTCCCGGCGAAGGAGACACCCGGGTTGCCAGCGCAATTCTTTCGGCCGGCGCGACACTTCTCAGTGCGGAGTGTACGGCACTGGATGCCCAAAGGCTCCGCTGGTCCCATCCCCACAAGGAGAACAGCAATTGGAAGGGCTGAGGAGAGAGCGAGCACAGCTGAACCTGGGAAGGCCCAGCTCTGTGGGGAAGGGGCGCCCCCCGAAGGAAAACTAAGAAACAGGAAAAACTTCATAACTAACAAGCGGGACGTCCACTCAGAGACCCAATCTGAAAGTTGGCAATTACAAAGACGACAGGTGGATAAATCCACAAAAATGGGAAGAAACCAGTGCAAAAAGGCTGAGAACACCCGAAATCAGAATGCCTCTCCTCCTACAGGGGATCGCAGCTCCTCATCAGCAAGAGAACAAGGCTTGACGGAGGATGAGTGTGATGAACTCACA
>PVKP010031907.1:0-26501 GCA_004027715.1 Plecturocebus donacophilus | reverse complement strand
CAAACTGACACAAGAACAGAAAATCAAACACCACATATTCTCACTCATAGGTGGGTGTTGAACAGTGAGAACACATGGACACAGGGAGGGGAGCACTATACGCTGGGGTATGTCGGGGGAAAATAGGGGAGGGACAACAGGGGGTGGGGAGTTGGGGAGAGATAGCATGGGGAGAAATGGCAGATAGAGATGATGGGGAGGAAGGCAGCAAATGACACTGCCATGTGTGTACCTATGCAACAATCTTGCATGTTCTTCATATGTACCCCAAAACCTAAAATGCAATAAAAAAAATTTAAAAATAGGGCTGGGCATGGTGGCTCACTCCTGTAATCCCAGCACTTTGGGAGGCCGAGGCGGGCGGATCACAAGGTCAAGAGATGAAGCCCATCCTGGCCAACAGAGTGAAACCCCGTCTCTACTAAAATATAAAAATTAGCTGGGCATGGTGGCGCGCATCTGTAGTCCCAGCTACATGGGAGGCTGAGGCAGTAGAATGGCTTGAACCCGGGAGGCGGAGGTTGCAGTGAGCCGAGATCGTGCCACTGCACTCCAGCCTGGCACCTGGCGACCGAGCAAGACTCTGTCTCAAAATAAAAATAAAAAAAGAAAAATAAAATAAAAAAAGAAATGTTTATTTTCTGAAACATATAAGAACCGTTTCTTTTTTCTTAAGAGAGTTTTTCAATTGAATTTAGCTGATTAAGAAAGATATGAAAATTCTATTTAAACATTTAAATTGGATAATACATCTGATTCTTTTCGTTTTCCTGTTAATTGTCCTTTAGGTTTAGCTCCTTATTTCATGCCTTGTAGATTACTACCATAAACTGTCATCTCTGTTCAGGAGGCATTTCCTGTCATTCAGTCTGCTCTTGGCAAGGATTCCTGGATTCCCACTACCCAGTTGGAGTTCCAGCCTTATGCATCCTTCCAGCTTAACTGTACTTCTGTCTAATGTGGTTCCTATCTCAAAGCTTTCCTTTAATTCATTGTTCCCATGAGACCTATCATTGCTTTGGACACTTGGAGGATAAAGTCACTGGTAGATGACAGAGGCTGTGAATGAAACTGTGGAAGTAAGCCTGGCAAGCCTGGGTGAACAAGAGATGGGACAGACATTGGAGACGGACTTTTTATTACTGGTAAAATGGAGATAATATGTAACATATGAAGTTCCTCAATAAGTTAATAAATGTAAAGGTCTTAAACCAGTGATCAGCACATAAGAAGCATGTGTTAAGTCTTAACTGTCATTAATAACATAATTACAATCCATCATGTCCCTTCAAGATTTTAATGCTCAGTGAGTTTTAATTTTTAATAAACCAGAGATTTTCAGTTGCGAGTAGTTATGAAAAAGTGATGGTGGAGAATACTTGGAATGGGGAGAGAATGGTAATATTTAGATAGCCTTATTATTTTTTTAGCAGCATTGTTAGATTACATTTGCTATTATAGATAAAAGCAGTTGGCCACAAACTAATCTTGAATTTGTTAGAAGTGACATTTATTGACATTTACAAGGAAGTCAGAAGAAATCAGTTTGTTATTCATTTTTCATAGATGTTTGGAATGACATGGTGTTTCACATAAAATGTTTCTTTGATCCTTGGCTTTGTGAAGAAAAATTATTTCTGAAGTGAAATAAAGTATTTTATATTTCTGCTCACTCTTCTATCCTTCTCTTTCTCTGTGATCTAGATACCAGATGACAATTTTAGCATACCAGAAGGTGAAGAAGATCTGGCAAAAGCAATTCAGATGGCCCAAGAACAGGCTACAGAAACTGAAATTTTGGTAAGAATTGAACACTAGTGTAGTCTATAGTTTAGCAGTAGTGCTTTTTATATGAAGTTTGGAAAGTTATTTAAATGTAAATACTTATCAGTGCAGCCCAGTCACCTGCTATGTCATTTTCATTTTTGTGTGTTTGTCATCAAGCTTTCACTTTAGGGTAAGCAGTCATATTTACTCTTTTCTGGATTGTCATTCTCCACATCATCGTCACTCTTGCATGACTTTGTTATCAAGTGACACCTTCTCTCAGAACTCTGTCTGATTAATCTCACTGGAGGGTAGACCAAGAATTTTCAACATCCATGTTTAGAATTTAGTATCATATACAAGTTTTACAGTCTGTTTTGTAAGCATTTCATGTTTTTCAGAATGAAAGTATTACTCTTACAGTGAATGCTTAATATATAATGACTTTTTCTTGTGAGGCTTATGAACTAATTATGTTAAGGAATGTGATGGAGGATGCTTTTTGATTATAATACAAGGAACTAAAAGTGTGTAAAACTGATGGCATCCCTCTAAAATTGAAAACACATTAAAATTGTGAATCATTTAGTAATTATAGCAACAACATTTTAAAAAATGTTTTATTTCATACCAACATAAGAAGGATGCTTTCTTTCAATGATTAACCCCTTTATTACTGGGAAATGTGAAAGAATTTGTGAAACTTCTTTTTGGTTGCAGATTTGCCTTCCTCAGTGTGGCATTGTATGGGAGACTGCATATTATACCATGTCATTCTTTCCATATTCTATAGACTTCTTCAATATAGAAGTTCAATAACTCCTTTTCAAAATGTCCACTCAAAATTGGAATAAAAGCTCTAGAAGAAGATTTCATCAAGCCAGAATTAATTGCATTCTGGTGTAAATTGAGGGCTGCTGCTCATAGTAAATAATGTTCTCTAAAGCATCCCATGAACATAGCTTCTTCTGGGTAGACAAAAAGTGAAGTCTATTACATAGACTTATTAGTCTGTTCAGTATCTCAATGCAATAATTTGTAGTAATAGTTTTAAAATGTATCAATATTATTTTCAGTGACATGCAACTGATATGTTTATTCACTTCTCATCATCCTCTTGCTTTACATCATTAAGGATTTTGACAAACTCTTTATGTACCACTCATTTATATTAGTATTTGGTAAAGTACATGTGGCTAATATAGTGCTTGGCACATAGTTGGCACTAAATAAATAGCAGTTAAATAAGTGAATAATCATTAAATAAAAAATTATGAACAAAACTGTAATTGCTTCTTTCTTCTGTCATGCTCGAAAGTGTTTGTAAATGCAAAGATAAATCAGAGGACAGTTGAGGAAGAAATACATTGTACTAGCTGTTATATGTACTGAGCCAAATATCAGTAATTCTTCTTTTATCAATTTATTGGAAGCTTTTCTTTATCATAACCTTATATGAGTTAACATTCTGGATTTCTGGCATATCTATAGCTGATTAACTCTCATTTAGCTTCTTTTTATCTCATTAAAAAAAAATTCTTTGTAGGAACAGTATTATGCTGAAAATTCACAGAAGTTGTCCTTAAGCTGTTAAAATTAAATATGGATTCATTTTATCATAAACATATTAGTTGTATTTTTTAATTTGATTTTTATTTTTAAAGCATTTTAATCTTCAATAATTTGAATTGTGCCATGGGCTTTCTGTTTTAGGGAATACTTACCGCTTGTTAAATTAATTTTTTGTCCTGATCTTATATGTATTCATAAACATGATATATTTTCTTCTATGCCAAAGAATGCAGTAATCTCTATGTATAGAGCTCTTAAAATTTTCATTAAAGATTGCAAGTAACAGGTAATGATACTATCTGGAAAGTTAAGTAGAAATAATGTAAATTGCTTTATTTGTTACAATTTTAACAACGACTTATTGAATAGCTGACATTTAAATAAGTTCTTATGATTTCCTTTAAACATGAGTAGTATAGATAAAATATTTGAGAATTGATTGCATGGTTTGTGTTGTAAATTTTAAACTGTATTTGATATGCTATCAGATTTCTTAGGAGATTCAATGATCTGAATTCTGAATAAAATATATTTTCATTATATTTAAAGTTATTCTTGAAAAAATTGAAATGATAGGAAATGTTACTAATCTATAATCTATAGTGTAGTTTGGTTATACTATCAGACTGAAGTCTTTTCCAAGTATAAATACAAGTAAAGATAGGACAATATATATGATGTTTCTCAGGGTGTGTGTGTGTGTGTGTGTGTGTGTGTGTATTAGGGATATTTGTATGTAAATATATGAAAAGAAAGATCTACTTACATTTAAGCTGGGTCTCTCTAAACTCTGAGCCTTTTTATAAGTGTATTTTTGCCATTTTTTGAGGTAATTCTTTAGCCTCTTTGGGTATTGGTATTTTATTCTGCTAATTTTCAAGGTACAATCTCAAAGGTCTTATAGTGCTATAATTCCATAATTACTTCTAAGTATTATAAATGTGGAATTTTGATATTTAAAGATGACAGTAACAAGATGCCCAAGTCATATAATTGTTCAATTCCCTGATGCTTTCCCTCCTCCTACTACCCCTTCTCCTCCTCTTCTTTTTCCTTTTCCTCCTCCTCCTCATCTTCTGAGAATGTAAGCAGAATTTATGGAATTTCTTTGGAATATTTAAGTATTTTTGGAGAAGACTAAATGATGACTGACCCAAGTGACAATGTTCTTTAGCATATGTATAAATACTTCTCAAAGTATTCTGGAGGTCTTTTGGGGGTCCTCAAGACCCCTTTTAGGGAGTTTATGTTGTGTTTCATTTTCCAACTAAACACCTGCTAGAGGATTCTCCTCATACAGCTCAACCAAGACAACATATCACAACAGGTCGAATGCAGAAACAAATATGGGGATCTCACTGTTCCTCTAGACATTAAAAAGATGTGTAAAAATGTGTAACAGTGACACTCTTCTCACTAGTTCTTTTTCTGTTTTGGAAAATGTAGTTAATGTTTATTTAAAAAAATTCCATTTATGTTATCTGTGCAGAAGTTTTATTATAATTATTTTAAAGTAAATAAATGAATATTTAAAAATTTAATATCTAACATATAACTCTTGATAGGTATAACTCAGAGAAATAAATGCTGTCTGGAGTCCTCAGTAATTTTTAATAGTATAGAAGTGTTGTGGGAACATAAAGTTTGAGACATTTTATAGAATTCTATTCTCAGAAATTTTCAAATATATTTATTAAGAATTAATATAAAAACGTTTCCTTGCTATTATGTTAATATACCAAAATGTAGTCTAGGATGAATAAATTTTTCTTTTCTTTTCTTTTCTTTCTTTCCTTCACCTCATAATTTAGTTAAAAGCCATAATGAAAGTTGTATATAATGTATAATAGAGATAAAAGTGCAACTTACATTTCATAAGTGTACATAATGCTTGCATGTATGATATCTGTGGATACATGAGTTGGGTTTTGTAATCTATAACAGAAAAGCTTCTGTATTGTAATGTTTTGTTTTTTTAAATGAGCCTTTCAATTCCTTAAGACAGAACTGTGTCTTTTTCATATTTAATTCTCAGATCTTTCATGGTACATGGTACATTGGAGCTGTTCACCAATTATATGTTGAATAAATATCATACATGAAGATAAAAGAAATACTCATGATCACATTAGAGCTTGGAAAGGGTGTCTGTGTGTGTGTTGTATATAAATGTAGAAGAACTATAAATTGAAGTATAAGTATATTAACAAGCTTATACATTTTAATTTATAGTATAAATAAGAACCATAGCAGTTTAAGGTGGTTGTGTTTCTTTTCTGTGTCAGTGCTCCAAAGTGTGTACATGATACACATTCAGGAAGACATAGAATGTAAACATTTATTTGAAGGGGCAGGAGTCTGCCAGGTGTGTTGCCACCGTACGTACAACACACATCCTGTAAGCAACTCATAAGTATCTTCAGAGATGAGAACAGATACAGCCTCCTGCAGTCTCTGTCTTCCTTTTCCTGTTTTCCTGGTTCCTGCCAACAATCACCTGTCTCAGCCTCAAATATCATTTTCAAATTTATTGACCAAAAAAGCCAAGGTAGCATTTATTATTGTATAATGAATGTTCACTTCCAACTACATTTTGCCCTCGCCTTACAATGATATATACTCTCCTATGCTAGTAACAAGCACACTGCAAAGACTTGAAAGCAGGCATCCTGTACTCTGCTGCTTTGGTGTCTCCCATGACATTTGATATGGCATCCTGCACTTCTTATATAATACATTTTTAATAATCTTACAGTAGTCCATTTTTTTTAATTTTTAATTTTTGAGGGTACATAGTAGGTATATATATTTTATAGGGCACGTGATATTTTGATACAGGCATACAATGTGCAATAATCACATCAGGGTAAATGGGGTTCTATCACCTCAAGCAGTTATCTTTATATTACAAACAATGCAATTATACTCTCATTAATTGAAAAATATACTATGAATTATTCTTGAATGTAGTCACTTTGCTGTGCTATCACATACTAGATCTTATTCATTCTAACTATATTTTTGTACCCATTAACCATTCCCTCTCTGCTCCCCAGCCTCTGGTAACTATTGTTCTACTCTCTGTCTCCATCAGTTCAATTGTTTTACTTTCTAGCTCCTGCAAATAGATGAGAATGTGTGAAGTTTGTCTTTCTGTGCCTGACTTATTTCACTTACGTAATGATGTCCAGGCCCATCCATGTTGGAAATGACAGGATCTCATTGTTTTTGATGTCT
This sequence comes from Plecturocebus donacophilus, assembly GCA_004027715.1. Lineage (NCBI taxonomy): Eukaryota > Metazoa > Chordata > Mammalia > Primates > Pitheciidae > Plecturocebus > Plecturocebus donacophilus. The sequence continues at coordinate 19,925 of PVKP010031907.1, read as the reverse complement.
GAATGCTACTCCATTACATATACGTACCACATTTCCTTTCTGCACTCCCCTGTTGATGGGTACTTAGGTTGCCTCCAAATCTTGGCTATTGTGAATAGTGCTGAGATAAACACAAAAGTGCAGAGATTTTTTGATATACAGATTTCCTTTTTTTTGAGCATATTCCTGGCAGTAAGATTGCTGAATCACATTAAATAGCTCTATTTGTATTTTGTTTGAGGAATGTCCAAGTTGTTCTCTATAGTGGTTGCACTAATTTACATTTCCACTAACAGTGTACAAGGATTATTTTTTCTCCACATCCTTGCAAGCTTTCATTATTGGCTATCTGTTAGATAAAAGCCATTTTAATTGGGATGAGATGATAGCTCAGTGTAGTTTTGATTGGCATTTCTCTAATGATCAATGAGTTGAACACCTTTTCATATAACTATTTGCCATTTGTATGTCTTCTTTTGAGAAATGTCTATTCTAATCTTTTGCCAATTTTAAAATTAGGGTTTTTTTTTCTTTACAGTTGTTTGAGCTCCTTATATATTCTGATTATTAATCCCTTGTTGGATGGATAGTTTGCACATATTACTCCCATTCTTTGGGTAGTCCCTTCACATTGTTGATTGTGTGCTTTGCTGTGCAAAACTTTTTAACTTGTTGTGATCCCATTCGTCTGTTGTTTTGGATGCCTAGTGTTTGTGCAGTATTAGTCAAATTTTTCTGCAGACCAATGTCCTGGAGAGTTTCTTTTGGGAGTTTTCTCTTAGAAGGTCCTTGGTTTGAAGGTCTACATTTAAGTCTTTAGTCCATTTGGATTTGATTTTGTATGTGGCAAGGGAGAGGGGTCTAGTTTGAATCTTCTGGATGTGGGTATCTGGTTTTCCCAGCGCCATTCACTGAAGACACTGTCTTCTCCCCTGATGTGTGTTCTTGACACATTTGTCAAAAGTGAGTTTACTGTAGACATAAGGATTTGTTTCTGTGTTCTGTATTCTGTTCTGTTGGTCTATATATCTGTTTTTGTAACAGTACCATACTATTTTGTTTACTGTAGCTCTGCAGTGTAATTTGAAGTCACGTAATGTGATTCATCTGGTTTTTTCTTGTTCAGTATAGCTTTGGCTAATATGGGTCTTTTTTGGTTTGACATAAATTTTAGGATTATTTTTCTGTTTTCATGAAAAATCTCATTGGTATTTTGATGAATATTCCATTGAATTTATAAATTGCTTTGGATAGTATTGAAATTTTAGTAATATTGATCCTTCTAATCGATGAACATGAAATATCTTTTCATTTCGTTGTTTCTTTTTTCATTTCTTTCATTGGTATTTTATAGCTCTCATTGTAGAGATATCTCACTTCATTGGTTAAGTTAATTCCTAGTTATTTTATTTGTAGCTATTTCTAAATGTGATTGCTTTCTTGATTGGTTTATCAGATTGTTAACTGTTGGCATATGGTAATACTACTGATTTTTGTATGTTGATTTCATATTCAGTAGCTCTACTGAATTTATTAGTCCTAATTGTTTTTTGGTGAATACTTTAGTTTTTTTCAAGTGTAAGATTATAGCATCTGCAAACAAGGATAATTTGACTTCTTCCTTTCTGATTTGGATGCCTTTTATTTCCTTCTCTTGTTAGATTGCTCTACCTAGGACTTCCAATACTATGTTGAATAATAGTGGTGACAATGGGCATCCTTGTTATGTTTCAGATCTTGGAGGAAAGGCTTTCAGGTTTTCCCCATTCAGTAAGATACTATGTATGGGTCTGTCATATATGACTTTTATTGCATTGAGGTATGTTTCTTCTATGCCCATATTTTTTGAGGGTTTCTATCATGATGGGACGTTGAATTTTATCAAATGCTTTTTTCAGCATCAATTGAAAGGATAATATGATTTTTGATCTTTATTCTTTTGCTATGATGTATCACATTGATAGATTTGCATAAGTTGAACCATCCTTGCTTTCCAAGGATGAATCCCACTTGGTCATGATGAGTGACCTTTTAAATGTGTTGAATTAAATTGGCTAACATGGTGTTGAAGATTTTTGCATCTATGTTGTTCAGGAATATTGGCCTGTAGTTTTCTTGTTTTCCTATGTCTGGCCTTGATATCAGGATAATACTGGCCTCATAGAATGAGTTTTGAAGTATTCCTTTTTCTTCCATTTTTTAGAATAGTTTGAGTAGGATTGGAATTAGTTCTCTTTTAAATGTTTGGTACATTTCAGCAGTGAAGCCATTGTGTCCTAGACTCTCCTTTGCTAGGAGCCTTTTATGATGGCCTCAAGCTCGCTGCTTGTTATTGGTCTGTTTGGCTTTTGGATTTCTTCATGTACAGTCTTGGTAGGTTGTGTATGTCCAGGAATTTATCCATTTCTGCTAGGCTTTCCTATTTACTACTATGTAGTTGCTCATTGTAGCCTCTAATGGTCCTTTTAAATTTCCTTAGTATTGATTGTGATGTCCCCTTTTTCCTCTTAATTATATTTATTTGAGTCTACTCTTTTAAAATTTTTTTTCTGACTAATGTTTTGTCAATTTTGTTTATCTTTTCAAAAACCCAAGTGTTTGTTTTATTGATCTTTTGTATTGTTTGTTCATTTTAATTTCATTTATTTCTGCTCTGATGTTTATTATTTTTCTTTTACTTATTAGGCTTGGTTTGCTTTGCTAGTTCTTTAAAATGAATCATTAGGTAATTTATTGAAAGTTTTTCTTTATTATTGATGCAGGCACTTATACCCAAAACAATCCCTGTTAGTACTACTTTCACTATATTTCATAGGTTTTAGAATGTTGTGTTTCCAACATCATTTGTTTCAAGAAATTTTCCAATTTCCTCTTTGCTTTTCTTATTCAGGAACATATTATTTAAGTTCCATGCATTTGTATAGTTTCCAAAACTGCTTCTGTTACTGAGTTTTATTTTATTGTAGTCTGAATAAATACTTGACATAATTTCAGGGTTTTATTTTTTTTTTTTAAGATTTGTTTTTTGGCCCAATATGCCAGGCCATATATATCTCAAGGATAGAGATAGTCTATTCTTTAGAGTGATACATGTGGTAAGTAGAAGAATGTGCATTCTGCAGCCACTGGAAGAAATGTTCTGTGATATAGCTATATAGCTATTTGGTTCATTTGGTCTATAGTGCAGATATTAAGCCTGATGAATCTTTGATGATTTTCTGTCTTGATGATATGTCCAGTGCCAAAAGTGGGGTCTTCAAGTTTCCAGCTATTATTGTATTGAGGTCCATCTTTATCTTTAGCTTTAATAATATTTGCTTTATATATCTGGATGCTTCACTGTTGGGTACAACTGTTGTAACTTCTTGCTGAATTGACCCCTTTATCATTATATAATGACATTCTTGTCTCTTTTTATAGTTTTTTGTCTGAAATCTCTTTTATCTAATATAAGTATAGCTACTCCTGCTCTTTATTGGTTTTCATTTGCATGGAATATCTTTTCCATTCCTTTATTTTCAGTTGATGTATGTTTTTAGAGGTACAGTGTGTTTCTTGTAGGCAACAGATCATTGAATCTTAATTTTTCATCCATTCTGTCACTCAATATCTTTTTATTGGAGGTGGTTTTAGGCTATTTATATTTGGTGTTATTATTGATAACTAAGGTGAAAGCACCTGCCGTGTTGTTATTTGTTTTCTGGTTGTTTTGTGGTCTTCTCTTTCTTCTTAATTCCTGTCTTCCATTTAGTGAAGGTGATTGGTGGTGCGATTCAATTTCTTGCTTTTTATGTTTTGTGTATCAGTTGTATGTTTTTGATTTGAAATTCCCATGAGGCTTGCAAATACTATTTGATAACTCATTATTTTAAGCTGATGACAACTTAACATGATTGCATAAACAAAAAAAGCAAAGAGAAAACTACTTAAAACTCTCCACTTTAACTTAATCCTTCTACCTTTAAATGTTTTATTGTTTCAATTTATATCTTATTGCACTGTCTATATTTTGAAGTTGTTGTACTTACTATTTTTGATCAGTTCATCTTTTAGTCTTTCAAAGTAGGAGTAGTCTACATACCACCATTACTGTGTTACAATGTTCTGTGTTTGTGTACTTACTATTGCCAGTGAGTTTTGTACCTTCAGATGCTTTCTTCTTGCTCATTAATGTTCTTTTCTTGCAGACTGAAGAACTCCCTTTAGTGTTTCTTGTAGGACAGGTCTGGTGTTGATGGAACCCCTTAGCTTTTGTTTGTCTGGGAGAATCTTCTTTTTTCCTTCATGGATATTTGAGGTTTGAAGGATAATTTCACTGGTTAGACTATTTTAGGATACAAGTTTTCCCTTCATAATTTTAAACATGCCATACCATTGTCTCCTAGCCTGTAAGGTTTCCACTAAAAAGTCTGCTGCCAGATGTATTGGAGACATATATGTTGCTTCTTTTCTCTTGCTGCTTTTAGAATTCTTTCTTTATTTGTGACTTTTTGGAATTTGATTATTAAGTGCTTTGAGGTAGTCTTCTTTGGGTTAAATGTGCTTGTTGTTCTATAATATTCTTGCCCTTGAATACTGGTATCTTTTGCTACGTTTGGTATATTCTCTGACATTATCCCTTTAAATAAACTTTCTACACCTATATCTTTCTCTACTTCCTGTTTACCTCCTGTCTACCTCTCTCTCTTACTCCCTCCCTGCCTCTAGCTCCTCTGTAAGGCCAATAACTCTTAGATTTTCCCTTTTGAGGCTATTTTTTAGATCTCATATTCATGTTTCATTGTATTTTACCCTTTTTCTTTCTCTGACTGTATTTTTCAAAATTTGCTGAAATTTGCCTCAACTCACCACTATTATGAATATGATAGCAGCAATTAGTAATAAATATTAGTGTTGAATTATGTATAGCACTTTTGGAAAGAATTGTTTGGGACGGTGAAGATTCTCTTTCCTCTTGATTTCTATGTAAAAATTCTGTGCATTCTGCGTAGCTTGTTATATAACCATTACCAGCTTGGGAAAGAGAAGGCAAAAGGAAAATTTGGTGCTGAATTTCTGTAGGTGAGAATAGATCTGCTTATTTGAATGTCATCAAACAAATTAGTGACTTCTTGCCAATGCGAAGAAAATGAAAGCACTCAAGGTACAATAATTCTTTTATTTTTCAGTTTTATTTTTACTGAGCTACATTTCATTCCATAAAATAGAACTAGTATTCCCTATTCCTTGCTACTTTTGAGAAACTACCCATTATTTGATTTATTTTGTACACTGACTTGCATGATATGATAGTTTTTATGGCTATCCCAATTTTATTTATTGTTTGCTGAAATATCTTCATTTTTCCGGCTTTAGACCTGCTAAGATGTTCTGTCAAAATAGTATATACAATTTCAGTTTATTTTATCCAAAATGCTTGGGATCAGAGTGTTTCAGATTTTGGATTTTTTTTCAGATGTTGGAATATTGCAAATACATGTCAATGATAATGACATTTGGAAAATATTATTTAGTGTTATTCAAGTGAGGATACCCACCGGAAAACACAGTCTCCAAAAGAATGAGTGAGCATTCCAAAGTGGGGAAGTTAAGTTTTCACTTATATAGGCAGAAACAGAAGTTAACAGGGTTGCAGCATTTTCCATACAAGGTCATTACACAGTTTGTAATGATTTGATTGATTTACAGCTTCCCACATTCCAAGGAAAATTGCTTTAACATTCTGCAAGGAAGGGCATTGTTCTAAAGGAGTCTTATCTCTGGTGGTATTCCATCTTTCCTAATCATTTATAGGACAATAATGAAGAAGATATTTAATCTGTAATTGAAGAAGCAGAAGTTACAGTCGCATGCTACATGGTTCAGGCCACATAATCCCATTCCTCTCAAGCTTTAACAAGTATAAAGTTCCAAAAGCTTTAGGTTCGGATTATTTAGTTTCACATATAAACTAAGATATCTTGAGGCTGGGACCCAATTATAAACATGAAATTCATTTATGTTTCATATATACCTCATACACATAGCCTGAAGGTTATTTTATACAATATTTTAAATAATTTTGTATATGAAACAAAGTTTGTGTTAAGAACTTACATGTGGAATTTTTTACCTGTGATGTCATGTTGGTGCTTCAAAATTTTTGGCTACTAGAGCATTTCAGATTTTGGATTAGGTATTACTCAATTTGTACTTTAGGTTTTGAGGGCCATAAGGACTTTGTAACAACTAGTCGACTGTCTCATGTAGTGTAAAAGCATCCATACATAATATGTAAACAAATGGGCATGCTGTGCTCTAACAAACTTTATTTATAAGAACTGCTAGTTGACCCCTGATCCAGTTGATAGACTTACTTACTTCCATATGGAATAGCAGTATAAGCTCCTTTTGTCACTAAATATTTGTTCAATAGTGTTTCTAAAAATCATGGTACTAAAATTATTGTATTTCTTTTTAAGTGATAATTAAAAGCATTAAAAGGTCCATGCACTTTTTCCTTTTTTTCTGGTTAATGTTCTCTGTGCTATTGAAAGGGCAAACCTACCTTCTTATTATCCTTTAGACAATCCAGTCACACTCCTGCTTCAGGGCCTTTGCACTTGCTGATGCAGATAGAATCTGGAACATAAGACAATCTACCTCTTTGTCTAGGTTTATACTCAGACAACATTTTTTATCAATGACATCTTCACCATCCTAAATACGTAGCAACCCAGCTTCACATAAATACTTGTTCTATACCTGGTATTATCTTTAATCCTCTACTTTCCCCCCACCCCAGGCACTTAGTACCAACAAGGCATTTAGTTCAAATTGTTGTAGTGTATGTTTTTATTTAGTTATTCATATTCTGTCTCTATCCAGAGATTTGTTTGCTTTCATCTACTTTATCCTCAGTAATAAAAATATTAATGGATCCTGGCATTTAATAGTCAACAAATGTTGGGAAAAAAAATGAAGAGATGAATGAACGAGTCAAAGGCTTATCTATACCATTAATTAATGCTTTGATGTTTTCAAAATAAATAAATGCATATTTAAATTTCAGGAACTGAAAACAGTTCTTCCTTCAAAGCATGCAGTACCTGAAGTAATAGAAGACTTTCTCTGCAATTTCTTGATGAAAATGGGAATGACCAGAACTCTTGATTGCTTTCAGTCTGAATGGTAAACAATTATGTGGATAAATAGTTTTCTAGAAATTCTAACATTTAACATGTATGCTTTTAACTGTCTTAGGAAACTTGGAAATGACTCAGCTTATGAAAAATGACTATCTCCAGCCCTGAAACCACCACACACACACACACACACACACACACACACACACACACACACACACAATTAGAATAGCAACTGCAAAGAAATTTTTATTAAACATCTTTCCCAAATATTTGAATTTAAGTAATTTTCAAAAAATCAAGAAAATTGAGTATCTCCTGGAGTTATAAAACAAAAAGATATGAAAATGTTTGCTAATATTTTTGAATAATTATTGAAAGTATTATTTCCTATATTTAGACATTATACTAACAGTACTGCTTTACTTGCTTGTTTTATTTATAGTGTAATGGCTTGCCTTTTTCTACTCACATAGCTGATTATTTTTCTATAAATATTCTTCATTTAGAAGTAAGTGTAATTGTATTTTGAATATCACTTAGGCACAAGATTTTCTTATTATAATTGAACATTTTAATAACTAGTTATGTAAATCAGCAGGTGTACCTTTATTCCTTTGTTACAATAATAATGTCACCAGGCATATTTTCAATTTCCTACATTGTTTAAATAAATTTGTTAAATGATTAGGTATGAAAATTTATTTGCGCTTTAATAGCTTTTGCATATTCTAGAAAAGGAGATTAATATGATATCTAAAGATGTTTATAATTAGGACTAAATCTTAATTTTAAATAAATTTATAATATATGGATAATTTGCAATTTTTACCATCCAGCTATGGTATAATTATTTATTTATTTTTTGTTTTTTTGGGTTCTCATCTTCTGAGAACATGCACATGAGCAATAAGTTTCATTATTTTAAACTGCACATCTAATGTTAATAAATTTTATGAGGAGAATTATTTTTCATTAATGTAGTCTAAGAAAAACAGTAAGTTCAGTGGTAGAAAAATAATAGTGCTTCTTTTAAATTTGGAAATTGTGTGAATGATTTAAAATATTTTTAATAAAAGTATTCCTAAGAAATATAATAATTACGAATGTACTAGAAAATATATTTTTTTGTAAAAGTAGGTAGATGATTAATTTACAGTGCTAGCATTAATACAATTCACTTAACTTTCTGTCTTTCAACAATGTGGTTAGGCCATGTAATGCTTACATATTAGACCAGTCCAAAGTGTAAGATGATTTTCTTAGAGTAATCTGGATCCAAGTATACTCTTAACAATTTGGTAATTATTTCATGTTTTCCTTTTAGATTTAGCAACCTCAATTGATGAAATTTAAGGAAACTAAGATTAGTATTAGGATTTAAAATCCTCACAAACTAAGCATACTAGTCATACGATAAAATTTGCATAAAGTATCTGTTTATGAGTTTAGAATATTGTGGTTCAAGTAATTTTATTCTTATCCCTAGCTGCCAGTTTGCCATGAGATTACATTGTATTGAATACCTTATTTCATATGTAACATTTTTTATCTTGATTAGAAAACTTTACCTATTCTACATAGTAAAATTATAGCAATATTAAATACATTATTTTTATCATTTTTACCACAGGAAAAAAACACGTAGAATATATCATTGCGATGAATTCACTTAATCTTTCAAAACATGACCAAACACGGATTTACCTTTGTTAGTTTGTTAAAATAAGCAAACAAACAAAACACTGGGCAGTAAAATTTGACTTAAGTTCTTACACTCCTCAAGCAGAAAATACAATAGATCTTTAAATCCAGGGTTAGAAAACTAAGACGCTTGGGCCAAATGTGGCCTGCCTCCTGTTTTTTTAAATAAAATCTTATTGGAACACAGATGTGACCTTTCTTTAGGTATTGTCTATGGCTGCTTTCACTCTACAAAAGCAAAGTTAATCAGTCACAACAGGGATGATATGGCCTATGAAGATAGTTTTGCAAATTCTAAAATAGTTATTTTCTGACCTTTTACAGAAAAGAGTTGCCAGAATATAGTAGGAATTTGTTCTATGAATCACTAAAAAGTTTCCATTGCAGCTTTAGTCAATACTTCAGTGCTATCTTTACGTCTGTTTTAGCATTGTCTGTGGACAATGGTAATTTCTCGGGGGGAAAAAATCAAAGAAGAAATTCAAATGGAGAAAATATGGTAATTGAATTCTGGTACTTTTACCATAGCATATGTCATATCCATCTGTCTTCCTACATTGGATTGTTTCCGTCTATTAACATTGTCAGAACTACTCACCCTAAAGATACATTCATACTCTTTTTTGCCTCTTACTACCACTTTTTCTTTAAAACCCTTTTTCCCTTTCCAGCCATTGTTTTGAAAACAGAGTTTAAATTTTTTTTCTTTCTTCACCTTTTTACTTCCTATTAAACACTTGGTTCTCTCCAGTTTAGCCTATTCCCACCATTTCACTAAAGGTAGGGTGGTAATGAAAATGCCATCAAAAGTATTAGTGCAATTATTTATAACATTTAATTACTAATTTAACTTTATTGTAATAATGGAAGAAATTATAAATTAAGGGTATATTTTGTTAATTTGCAAGAAAGAAATATTACCGCTTTTACACAATAAAATTTGGCGTAACATTTAATCACTTAAATGTGAGCAGTGCAGTTACAACTTTCTGGGGATGGTTAAGTTTTTAAGACCAGAACCTAGAATTAAAATTACACTTGATATAGCCCTTAAGTTGCCCAGAATGTACAGGAAGTATATGTGGTGTTGGGTATACATTATTGACGCCCAATGAACACTACACAAATACTTGTTCCTTTGTCATTTAATCTTATTGCTGTTTCTTCAATTAATGAGGACTTGGCTTCTAATTATATTTGCCAGAAGAATATTTTTTCCCCAATCATTATTAAATTAAACACAGGAATGTAGTGACTCTTCTACATAACATAAAAGTAGCAAAAGATAATTTTTGCTATGTTACATTATGATAAATTTGACCACTGCAAATACATCTGCACAGATTTATGTACTATGATATTAAGAAAGCAGTCTTGTAGGTGAGTATTTAAATTTTAAAAACAAAATTAATACTGTTTATTAAATATGAATGATTTAAAAATATTAAGAAGCTGAAATCTTAGGCTTATCACTCAGAAATTTACTTTGTATCATCTTTTTTGTTATAGTATATTATCATGCATTATTTCATTTACTTCTCTCAACAACTGTAGCAGGTAGCCACAGCTGTATTTCTATTTTACAGATGAGGAAAGGGGATAGGGAGATTAGGAAATCTCCTCAGTGAGTGTCAGCAAGTCATAGCCAATAAGTGGCAAAGTCAACCTAGGACATACTGATCTTAAAGATCAGTATCCTAACCACAGGGCTGTACTGTGCAATTTTATAAGAGAATCTTGGAAAAAAATTAATAAAGGTGCCTTTTGGCTTGGCTGGATACTAAAAGAACTTAAGAAAATATTAATTTAGAATCCAAATATGTGCTTATTTTCTGTATTAGTTTGAGGAATCATGGGACCAGTAATAAACACTTGAACTATGCTATACTTTTCCTGAGAGAGACTGTCTGCTTCTACAGTGATAGTTATGATAGTGCTGGGGATTCTAACATCCTTAATTTATACACTAATTAAAATAATTTTGTCTATGTTGGTAATATATTTCCCTAAATCTTTTTGAAAACATGGAGGAAAAGTTTTCATTATATGCTTCTTATAAGGAGATTATAATTTGGGTAACCTTTCTCCTGTCTTTTACATCCTATGCCTTGGGTGCCATCATAAGGGAAAAATAATCCTTATTCTTCTGACACCATTTGTATGTTTACTGGAATTCTGTCATAATATTCATCATTCATGGCAGTGAGTCTTAAATGCTTTTTGTATGTAGACAAAATTTTATGAAATTTCTATGCACTTTCTTCCTGAAATTCATATATCTTCTCCATTTCTACATAATTCCAAGTAGTTTATTGCTCTCCTGGTAAACATTAAGAGCATTAATGGAATTTTATTAGTGATAATTTTATTGACAATTTCATTGAGAGCAAATTGTATTTTAAATTTCTAATAGTTAATGGCAATGTTTTTTCCCACCTGAACACTTTTCAGTCTTATTTTAAGAGTGAGTGAAAAAGAAGGAAGACATAAGAAGTCAGGGTGTTTCTTAAAATAAAACAAGAGATACATATAAACTGAAGCAAACCCCAAAAATATTATATTGGAGAATTCAGATTTTATTAAGAAGCATACTTCTGGAGTTTGTGCATTAAGATTCCTAATTACTTATATTATTATCTAATAGTGAGCCTAAAGTCATCTTTCATATTTCATAACATTTACCTGATAAGTAATTTTTGAATGTCCTGAGATATATATTATATAATAAATATTATATTTGGATTTGTACTTCTTTTGCCACATTGTTTTATTTATAGTATTTAATTTAGAGGAAAAACTATTAAATCACTTTTTTCCTCATAGAAAATTTCTGCAGTGTATTTTCCACATTCAATAAAGCAAGTTGCTGAAAACCAATTTTATGGTCAGAAAAAGCTTATAGTCTAATACTTCAGTCAATCCCTATGTCTTCTTTTCTGATATAAGTATAAATCACATTCCAAGTACAGGTTTTATACTGAATTTATGATTCAGTTGTTACCTGTTTCTTGTTTTATAAATTGTGGCAAATATAATGGAATATTGATTCAGTTATCTTAACCTTTAGGATATTCTATGGGGGGGTCCTCTTGCTCTTTTTTAAAAAAAATCAGATAAAGTATATAACACAAAATATATGACTTTATTAATATGTAACATTATTAAGGTTATGATTTATAATATGAAACTACTGATAATTTATAATTTTTAGCTCTAATATTTAGATTATCTAGAATAAGCTTTGTAGGGATTTATTAACTTTATTACTTGAAATACTTTTCTTTGCTCAATTTTTTTTTAACTTTATTGATTGCCATACACAGTGATTAAAATTGTAATTATTTACAATCTATAATTGATTCTCTGTTGTTGCTTCTTATTTCACTGAGAAAATAGAAGTTCCATCACTCCCACCTCCCTCTTTACCACTCCACTGCCTCTGGCCTCAGATATTCTTCTCTTCTGTTGCAGGCTCTAGACTATGCAGGTTGTTATCTGAGGCCAGTCCTCATTTTGTCTGCTTGATGCCAGCTCCTTTCACTGACTTAAGGATATTGCTTTTGTAATTGTCCCTCTTTTACCTCCATTGTCAGTTTTTTCCCTCTTTGCTGGGTAATTCCCATAATCATACAGTTGTACAATAATATCTCACATTTTTAAAAAGGAAGAGAAGAACCACCCTAGATTTCATATCTTTTTCTAAGTTCATCTTGATTCCCTATGTTCTGCTTTAGAGCATATCTCCTTGAAAAAAGTTTGTTGGCCACTTCCTCATTTCCTAGTCACTCAGAACTAGTCTCAGTTTGGCTTTTATCCCCATGACTCTACTGAAACTTTGTGTGTGTGTGTGTGTGTGTGTGTGTGTGTGTGTGTATGGCTTTCACAGTGCCAACTTCATTGATTGATTCTCAGAAATCTTTTTAGACTCCTAGGAGCATTTGTCACTGTTGTTCATTTCTTCCTTTTTTAAAAATTTTATTTCAGTTGAAGCTGAAGATTTTTTTTAATTGTACTTTAGGTTCTAGGGTACATGTGCAGAACATGCAGGATTGTTGTGTAGGTGCACACATGGCAATGTGGTTTGCTGCCTCCATCCCCCCGTCACCCACATCTGGCATTTCTCCCCATGTTATCCCTCCCTGACTCCTACAACCCCCTGCCATCCTTCCCTTGGCCCCTCCAAACAGACCCCAGTGTGTGATGCTTCCCTTCCTGCGTCTGTGTGTTTTGGTTGTTCAACACCCACCTATGAGTGAGAACATGTGGTGTTTGATTTTCTGTTTTTATGTCAGTTTGCTGAGAATTATGGTTTCCAGATTCATCCATGTCCCTACAAAGGACACAAACTCATCATTTTTTATGGCTGCATAGTATTCAATGGTGTATACATGCCACATTTTCCTTGTCCAGTCTATCGTTGACGGGCATTTGGGTTGGTTCCAGGTCGTAACACTTTCTTCATTGGGGTCCTGGGCACAGAACTCTCAGATTCTCCGACCACTTCACTGGCGTCTCTGCTTAGTCTCTTTTGGTAGTGTTTTCTTTTCCCCTCAACCGGAAAGCAATGGACTGTTTATGGCTCAGTCCTAGGATTTCTTTCTTTACTTTTATTTTTCACTGCCTATCTGGTCTCTTCCAGTCTCATGACTTCAAATAGTATCTACAATGTTTATTACCATATTTAAATTGCCCACCTTGACTTTTTATCTGAACTTTGAACATGAATACTCAATGTTTATCTTCACTTGAATGTCTGCTAGACATGTTACATTTAACATGAATGGAAACAATCCCTTAATTAATCCAACCACCCAGCTGCTCCCTCATTTGTCCCCATTTAGTAAATAAATGGCTATCTGTTGCTCCGCCAAAAACCTTGGAGTTGTGCCTGCGTTCTCTCATTCACTAACACCTGACAGTTGATCCATCAGCAAATCCTCCTGGCCCCACCTTTATAGCATGTCTACAAGTTACTGACTTCTCATAACCTCTACTGCTACCAACTTTCTTCAGCCCACAATGCTGTGTCTCCTTGACTATTGCAATAGCCTGCTAACTGGTCTCTTATCCTATGCTTGCTAGACTAACCCCTTTAAAACATAAATCTGGTCCATGTCACTTGTCTCAGAATCTTCCAAGGGTTTACTTCTGATTCAGAGTAAGATTGCTTTCCTCACTGTGGCTCCCTACTGTTTTCCTGACTCATCTTTCACCACTCTCTCCTAGGTCACTTAGTTGGCTTCGGTTCCAGGCAATCCAGATACCCTGGCTGTTTGCTATTTCTTGTAGTTGCCAAATACTTCTTTGTTTCAGGGACATTGCATTTACTTTTCCATCTGCCCCAGCTGCTGCTTCCCAGATATCCACATAGCACAGACCCTCATTTCCTGTAGATCTCTGTTCAGATATCAGTTTGTCAGTCATGTTTGCCATTTATGCTCACCCTCTGTAAAATAGGACAAGCACCTTCATCACTCTATGTCTTTTAGCTAGCTTATTTAACTTCATAAAACTTGTCACCCTCCCCACTAGAATGCAAACTCCATGATATAGGGACTTTTGTCAACTTTACTATTGTCTAGACCAATGCCTGGAACATAGGAGATGTTCATTTATTGTATTTTATACACCATGATGGCATTAGTACCTAGAAGTGTATTCATATTTTATTCTAAAATATACTATGAACGTTGGACATTTTAACTTGTAAATGTAACACTGCAACTAATTACTATAACATCCCTGAGACTTAACTTTTTGAATTGTGCATAAATTAAGCTAATTTGGCAGAAAGAAATGGCATAAAGCCTTTTGTTTGATTTTATCCTAGGTATGAGTTAATACAGAAAGGAGTAACTGAACTTAGAACTGTTGGGAATGTTCCAGATGTCTACACCCAGATTATGCTTTTGGAAAATGAAAACAAAAATTTAAAGAAAGACTTGAAGCACTACAAACAAGCAGCTGAGTATGTTATATTTTAAATAACATTTTCTTCTTTTTCTTTTGGATTAAATGAAAGAGTTGAGTGAGTGAAGCTGATATATATAATGTACCAGAGCTTTAATTTTGGAAAACTGAATTTTTGTTTAGTTGTAAAGAATGTGAGAGGCTTCATTAGCAAATTAATTAAACAGATGATCAGAACTATCACAAGTGTAACTTACCAACAAGAGGGGAATACAAGGAGTTGTTTAGGATATGGTAAATTTGTTGTATAACAGTTACTTCCTTATGTATTTGATAGTCTTTTCATGGTTTATAACATTTTCTCCTGTAAAGATAAGCTAATTTCTGAAAAAATAATAAAATTATAGAAAGCCAAGAGGAAAGTCCTAGTTTATTCCTATTAGAGGAATTTCAGTATTTGAAAATTCTCCAAAAGGAATAATATAAACTGTGGACTTTGGGTGATAATGATATATAGCTTCATCAGTTGTTAACAAATGTACCTCTCTGGTGGGGGATATTGATAATGGGGCAGGCTGTGCATGTGTGGGAGTAGGAGGTGTATGGGACATCTCTGTACCTTCTAATCAGTTTTGCTGTCAACTTAAAACTACTCTAAAAGTAAGTTTATTAAAAAAAATAAAGAGAGTTCTCTATACTGTTTTCCATACAGGTTAAGCCAATTTACATTGCCATTAACCATATATGAGTGTTCTCTTATCTCCATATTCTTAACAAATCTGTTACTTTTAACTTTTAATAATAGCTGTTTTGACTGATGTAAGATGATACCTCATTGTGGTTTTGACTTCAGACCAGCAATTCCACTACTGGGGATCTACCCAGTTGTATAAAAATAACACCCACACTCTTATGTTTATTGCAGCACTGTTGATAATAACAAAGTCATGGAATCAACCTAAGTGTCCATCAGCAGATGATGGGATAAAAAATGTGGCATTTATTTACAATGGAGTATTATTCAGCTGTAAAAAAGAATGAAATCAGGCCTTTTGCAGCAACTCGAGGCCATCATCCTTAGTGTAATGACTCAGAAACAGAAAGTCAAAAACTACATATTTTCATTTATAAGTAGAAGCTAAACAATGAGTACATATGGATGTATAGAATGGAAAAATAGATACTGGAGACTCCAAAAGGTGGGAGAGTAGGAGGAAAGTAAGGATGGGTAAAATGTCCACTATCTGGGTGATGGGTACACCAGTAGCTCAGACTTCACCACTATGCAATATATCCATATAAAACAACTGTACTTTTACCCCTAAATCTATAAAAATGAAAAATTTAACAAACGTAAATATTAACTATCCATAATGTCACCACCCAGCACCAGCCATTTACCACTTTGTTGAATAGCAGCCTTAACTTTCCTCAGTGCATATATATTAATACATATTGATGAGTAATTTTTAAATATAAACTCTACTAATGTCATATTTTGTAATTTCCTTTTTCATTCAGGAGTATATAATTAATATATTTTTATGAAAATAAATTGTATTCTAAATTAAAAGAAAATTACTGAAGGGACACCTTTGTTTTATAATTTCCTGGCATAAACTTATTCATAGAAGAGAACCCAAATCTCTCTGTACCTTTCTTTCTTCCTAAAATTAAAGGAAGGCATGCAGTTCCTGGTGAATAATTTTAGATAAACAACCAGTGTTATTCTGACAAGGAATATGTGGATGCATTAACTTGTGTTGAATCTGCTCATCTGAGACAATGTTATAGGGAAAAATCAATGCTCAGATGTGAAGGAGAGTTCGTGTTTTATTTATTAATTTATTTTTATTAAATATAGTTAAAGAGGGCATTTTTCACTTAAAGAATCATATTAAAACCAAAATTAGATTAATGGAACTACCATATAAGAACATAAAATTAAGATTTTTGGTAAGTTTAATGTAAAGAAACATGACTTTTCATTGAAAAGTAGAGAAAACATTTAAAATAAGCTCTAGTTGTAAAAGGTGACAGTAAATTATTATTATGATCATTTATTCAAGTATTGTCTGTACTTGTAGAAATGTTTTTGCAAGGTATATAAATTTTGTATTATCTATGGATGTAATGTACCATTTAGAATTTTATATTTCACATTAGAAGTGTATGATGATTCAGAAGAATATATTACTAGAACCAGTGTTCTCTGTATTCTTAGCTGCATTTCTGAAAAGTGTTTTGTACAATTTGCTCTGGTGCTCACTATGATTTTGTATATTCACCTAATGGATTCACTGGGAATTTGATACAGCGTCTTTCTCACAGTGCTGCCTGGCAGACTGTTTCAGTTCTTGATCTCCTTTGAATTATTGCTTGAATTTGCTAAATTTCTTTTAAATAGATCAAAACAGCCTCCTCATGCCATAAGTTTAGCCCCAGCGACATTGAAAAGTCATTGTTAAGTACTGGTCATTTATTGAATATTATATTTAATAGCAATAATAAAATTAAATAATATATTACTCATGCAGATTATTAATGTTAAAAGAAGCCAGAATTAAAATGTATCACTCAGATAAGACATCTTATCTTACTAAAATATCAGATTATAGTTTTAATTTTAAGTTTATGGCTATTTTTCAAATCTATCTCATTCAATAGAACTTAAAATTTTAATCTAAAAAGTTAGACAAGGAAAATTTTTATTTGCTTTACTCTACCTGACATGGAAGATTTGAAAGGAAGCTGCTTGATACTTAGTAGATGCTTAATCTTTATTTTGTTGAGTGGCTATTAAGCATGATTTCCTTTCACAGCACATTTTAGTAAAGTGCTTCCTTATAGTCTGGTTCTATTGATACATTCTTAGAAAATGGAGACTGAACTTTTGTTTTGTCAGTAGATTTTTTATTGATACACAATAATTGCACCTAGGATATTTATACATATGATAATTTTACATGTGATATTTTGATATACATGTGTCAAATACATTTGTACATATAATAATTGTACATGTGATATTTTGGTACATACATACAATGTATAGTAATCAAATCAGAGTTTTTAGGATATCCATCACCTGAAACATTTATGATTTTTTTTGTGTTGGGAACATTTCATATCTAACTATTTTGAAATAGATGATAAATTATTGTTAACTATACTCACCCTGCTGTGCTGTTGAACACTCTAGACCTTATTCCTTCTATCTATATTTGTACCCATTAACCAGTTTCTCTTCATCTCCCTTGTCCACCCAACTGTCCCCTGAATACTTCCCAGCCTCTGGTAATTATCATTCTGCTACCTCCATGAGATCAACTTTTTTAGCTCCCACATGAGTAAGAACATGCAATATTTGTCTTTCTGTGCCTTGCATATTTCACTTAACATGATGATCTCCAGTCCATCTGTGTACCTGCAACTTATAGGATTTCATTCTTTTTTTAAAATGGCTTAATAACATCTATTGTGTATATGTGCCACATTTGATTTAGTTATTCTTCCGTTAATAGATACTTAGGTTGATTCCATATTCTTTGTTATTGTGACTAGTGCTACAATAATGTTTTGAAAAAAGTTTTCCGAACTACATCTGTCCTGCTACCAGCCTGCTCCAAATGGTAATGTATAATCATCTAGGTTTTTCAATTTAACTTCTGAGTCAAATTGAAATTTTCCAATAGCAATTAGTGATAAACATGAGATTCCTTTTATTGAACTTGACCTGATATTTGCATTTTTAGGATTAGGATATTTCTTAAGGCAAAGATAATTATAGGTATAAAATACTTTTCTAATAATAATTATTAATACACAAAAAAGTCAGGTTGCAGATACATATTGTTCTTGATTGTACTAATAACATTTAGTGATGTATCTACAAAAGTCAAAGAAATAATACACCTATAAAATTAATATTTATCTGGGGGGAAGTTGCCATGGAAAGAGTACTGGTCTTAAAGTTCAAATACCTGGCTTCCAATATTCTGTTACTTATTATCTCATTATCTCAGTCTACTGAGTTATTCCAAGTTTTCTTATTGTTAACCTGGGAATAGTTAACAATAACCTGGGAATTGTTAACCTATGGAATAATGTGATAATTAAATGAGACAATCTATGTTAAAGAGCTTTGTAAATCACAAAGTGCTTTGAAATGTCAGCTATTATTATCAATAACTCTAAAAACTGTCATCTCTGAGTTCTTACTAATCATCACATCATTAATATTTTTAAAATTCAGCAATGATGAAGCATGAAGAAAGAAATGAAATGAGAAAATATTTCACACTAAAATATCATTTGAATTGCCATGATTAAATCAGGGAATTGTAATTTTTGTGTTATCAGCATTGCCAATTTTTGCCTACAGGTTTTCTCTGTACCTGCTGCAAATAGAGATTATCTATCTATAGAGTTGGGAAAATAATATGTTGAAAACATTTCTGTATAGGTGTTTTTATGGAGAAAACGATTTTATTAAAAATGTATAGTTACCTTGGAAGTAAAAAGATTTTGCATACTGGATACTGAAGAATAATAATATCTTTCTCAGAAAAGAAGAACATGACTTAAAATTTTTGTTGAAATGTAGACCAATTGTTATTTTAAATGCAGAAGTCTGAAGTTGCATTTAAAGCAGGTGATCTGCCCTGCAGTTGCAGAGAATTGGTAGTTGAATGAAGACTATAAAACATCACTTATATCTTTCGCAGTTTAGGCACTATATTTCATAAACCTTGTTTTATTCGATAGTTAGCATGCCAAAAGATTCACTTTGGTCTGAGTTTATAAATAACTATTATGAGTTTTATTAATTAAAACCTGTTTGCTTGATCTTTTTGCCTATTTTGAGTAGCATTTTATGTCTTCTTCCCATACTGTAGACAATGCAAAAAAACAAAACAAAAAAACAACTAAAAAACAACATTAAATTTATTTAAAGGGTAGATGCTATGTTGCCTTCTTATCACATACTCAAAGATTAAACAATACAGACCAATGAACCTCATAGTCCTATAGGATAATCAACACTCTACTTTTGTCATTCTTATTTTACTTCTACTCTCACCCATCCCCTACTGCACCTCAAATTATTATAATATATAATTTGTACAGTTATTTTTTTGTTAATTTTTTTGTTATTTTTTTGTTAATTATACATTGAAATATATGTCTTAACTATATAATTTTGGC
>PVKP010031906.1:0-26505 GCA_004027715.1 Plecturocebus donacophilus | reverse complement strand
GGCTTTAAGAAATCCAGCTGTCTCTCCCTACAAAGTTGCCAAAACATCCAGTTACAGAAGAGAGACTTTTAAAATGCAATACTCTCAAATCCAGCAAGAGATTTATTTTTGAATATTAAATGTTAAAATCACATGCATAATTGTAGAATATTTTAAAGTTACAAAAATATTTTAAAAACCAATCCTGACAGTTTACCTGCAACTGCTATAAAAATTTCTATGAAATACATAAAAACATGAAGGTTCTTTGTAAAAAAAAAAAAAAAAAAAGGAAAAAGAAAGGAAGGAAGGAAGGAAGGGATGAAGCCATCCACAGGAGTGAGAGTCACCTGACGCACAGCATCGGACAGTCTTGTCAAACACCTGCTGTTGAATTCGAAAGAGCTCGTGTCTTAAGTGTTTCTTCTGCACATCTACATATATGTAAGCCAACCTAGAACCTGACTGGGGGTAGGCAGCAAACAATCTCAGGACGCTTGAACCATCAAATGCAATTCTCCATTGCCAAAAGAGACTCCTACTGTTTCACGAACCTCAGCTACCTGGCATGGCTAAAGTTGCCCTCAGCCCAGTTGGCCTGTGGATGGCTTAGTCACTAAACTGAGGGGTCCCCGAGGAGGTGACTGCTTTTCAAGCTCAAGCACATAGAAGCCGGAAGGTAAGGCTTCCAGCTCCCCTTTGGATGCACCACTAGGAAGTCCCACCTGTCTTCTAGGAGGTGGTGAGGTCTTCTTCCCTGTTCTGGAAAATGACGCCGTAAGGACCGTCCTTGATGCGTTTGTAGACAAAGTGGAAGATGTGGGGCTGAGGTCGGCTGTTCCTATTCCTCCTGATGGAGACCATGTTGAAATGGATCCTGGATGCCTCCCTACCCAACATGGTAAGTTTGAAAAGGGAAGCTAGGCAGACCCTTTGCTGCTGAAATGTGGAGGAGGAGCCAAGGTGGCAGAGGCCGCTATGCCAGTTTTATTCCTGAGCTCTCCAGCCGCCCAGAGCTTTGCTTTCCTGTCCTTTGTCTGAGTCCCTGATGTTGGGGAAGGGGGAGAGAAAGGGACATTTCATGAGGGACAACTATATACCAAGTAGTTTACACTGTGGAAGAGGAAGATTTGCATTTAACAAAGGAATCTGATAGAATCATTTAATCTCATCTGACAAATTTATTCTGCACAGAGAAAGGCATAGGGATATTTTCTCATCAAGAAAATTCAGCATCTGTTTACTGGTTACAATTCGATCAATGAGATTTCCACCAGCAAGTTCATCATTACAAAGTTGGTAAACAGTCAGCTTCTTCTGGCGAACATGGGTTTACAACTTAAATGAACAAGCACAATTCCCTACAACAGCCTGTCTAATAAATCCAGTTTCTCCATCAAAAACATGCTTGAATTAAGAGTATATGATTGCAAAATAACTTAAGAAATTTTTTTGAAAAAAAGTACTGTGTTCTTCTGACAAGGTTTGGACTCCTCCAGGGGCAGACACTGAAACAAGAGTTTGAATGTTAGCAGTTTGTTCGGGAGGTCGTCCCAGGAAGCACAGTAGGAGAGTGAGGATGAGAGGAAAGAGGAGACAGCGCATATGGTGTAATATTTAGCCAGTTACCATTATGAGCAACTGGAGCTTAGCCTCCTTGGGGAAGCCTGGTTCAGTCCATAGAACATGCCTTAGAATTGCCCCACCCAAGGGCGAGGCAGCTGGGGTATTTACTCACCAGCTCCCATCAGTCTTTGGCTGAGGGCTGCTCTTGGGAACATTGATTCTATGGTACCTCCAGCCTATGTACAGGCAGGCAAAGCAGGCTTTGGAGGCTCCAATAGACAGATGCAAGTGAAAGCTGGATTCATGCACTGAAGTGGCGAAGGAGGGGGTGTGAGAGGTATAAACAACATTTTCCTGACCTTCTTAGCAACCCAGCCAGAAAGCCAATTTTACGATGACAAGCTAGAGAACAAGTATAAATTTCACTTAAAGCATTTATTCCACCTAATTAAAGCTGTTTATCCTTAGTTCTCTTACACCAGCTATTATGTGAATCTCCAACTTATCCCTTATCTTTTAACTAAAGGTAATAATTAGCTCTTAGGATGCACTCACAAAAGCATTTTGTCAAAAGTCTTTTTCTTAAAAGTTTCTCATTAAAATGCCATCATGTCTACTGATCTGTGCTTCTGTTTTTTAATTTTGTCAAAGATTGAATTATTCCATTTGAGACTTATAAGAATATGCTATTGGCCAGGCACCATGGCTCACACCTGTAATCTCAATACTTTGGGAGGCCAAGGAGGGCAGATCACTTGAGGTCAGGAGTTCAAAACCAGCCTGGCCAACGTGGTGAAACCCCATCTCTACTAAAAATATAAAAATTAGCCCAGCGGGGTGATTAGTGCCTGTAATTCCAGCTACTTAGGAGGATGAGGCAGGAGAATCACTTGAACTCAGGAGGCAGAGATTGCAGTGAGGCGAGATCACACCACTGTACTCCAGCCTGGGTGACAGAGTGAGACTCCATCTCGAAAAAAAAAAAAAAAAAAAAGAATGCTATAATAATAATTAAATATTTGAAGCTATAATTTTGTTCCCCACATGGCCATACTATGAGGTATAGACTATAATTCCCTCCCTTTTAGAGATGAGAGAAAAGGCTCGGAGAGGTGGAGTGACATACCCAAGGACACTATAGAAGTGTCAGCCGTTATTATTGTTATATAGTTCATTGCTAAGCGGAACAATCTTTGACAAAATTAAAAAACAGAAGCACAAATCAGTAGACATGATGGCATTTTAATGAGAAACTTTTTTTTAATTTTATTTTTTATTGCATTTTAGGTTTTGGGGTACATGTGAAGAACATGCAATATTGTTTTTTTTTTTTTTTTAACTTTTAACTCAGTAACTTTATTTTTTTTTTAATTTTTTTTTTTTTAATTACATTTTAGGTTTTGGGGTACATGTGAAGAACATACAATATTGTTGCATAGGTACACACGTGGCAGTGTGATTTGTTGCCTTCCTCCCCTTCACCTATATCTGGCATTTCTCCCCATGCTATCTCCCCCTAACTCCCCACCCCCCACTGTCCCTCCCTTATTTCCCCCAAACAGACCTCAGTGTGTAGTGCTCCCTTCCCTGTGTCCATGTGTTCTCATTGTTCAACACCCGCCTATGAATGAGAACATGCGAAACTTTTAAGAAACACTGAATCAGTTTCAGTTCCGCTCAGCAATGAACTATATAACAATAATAACAGCTGACACTTATATGGTGTCCTTGGGCAAGTCACTCCACCTCTCTGAAGTGGTTTGTTCCTCTTTGCTCTTATTTTATTTTACTTTTTATTTTTTAATTTATTTTTGGGATGGAGTCTCACTCAGTCACCCAGGCTGGAGTGCAGTGGCATGATAGCTCACTGCAACCTCCACCTCCAGGGTTCAAGTGATTCTCCTGCCTTGGCCTCCTGATTAGCTGAGATTACAGGCACCCACTACAATGCCTGGCTAAGTTTTGTATTTTTAGTAGAGATGGGGTTCCACCACGTTGGCCAGGCTGGTCTCAAACCCCTGACCTCAGGTGATCCACCTGCCTCAACTTTCCAAAGTGTTAGGATTACAGGTGTCAGCCACCATGCTCTGCCTGCCCTTAGTTTAAAATGTTAAATTAAGTGAGTTACTTGGCATCACAGTACGTGGGGGCTTTAGGTCCATGGTGGGCCTGCATCCATTTCTTCTTAACTTCTTACAACGCCTAGAGTGATCCTGCCAGCCCCTCTAACTCATGGGAATACTTGAATTACAGAGAATGTGTTTTGTTCCACTAAGTGGAATCTTCAGGGATCTTGGGGCAGAGCCATTCACATCTCTGAGTGTCCTTTCCTTGTCCATAATTCTTATATTGCAAGGTTGTTGTGAGGATTAAATGAGAGTTTAGCATGCAATAAGTGCTCAACTAAAGGCTATCTGATTTTTTTCCCAGGACAAATACTTCCTGGCCTCTTTCATTAACGGGCTACTTGGAAGTAAATTTTGTTTTCTCAAACCTACCCCACTGTCCCCCAATCCTGCCTCCCTCTTCAGGGCAGAACAGTCCTTCCTCAAACGTTGGTGTAAAATCTTAGAGCCTCAGAGAACCTGCCTGACACAGAACCTGTGCCTCGATCAATAGCACTAAAGCAGGGTTCCTGAATGGCCAGTTTCACAGTGACCAGTGTTGCGGTGTGGTTCCTGAGATAGCCCACTCCCCAGTGATTACTGTTATAGTGCATTCTAGGGCCATCCTATTCCATAGTGATTCTTGTTATCGAGGGATCTCTGGAGTATCCATCCCATAGTGGCCAGTGTTAGAATGAGGTTCGTGGGATTGCCCACTCCACAGTTACCAGTGTTAGGGTGGAGCTCCTGAACTGACCTACTGTGCAGTGAAGGGTTTTATCATGAGCTTCCTGTGATCACACACTCCAGAATGACTAGTCTTCTAGGGAAATTGCCGAAATTTCCCACTCCACAAAGATCAGTGCTGTGGGATTCCTGGGATAGCCTGACCCACGGGAAAGACTGAAAGTGAAATTTCTAAAATATTTCACCACTGTGGTCTGTCACTGAAATACTGACTCCATAATGAAGTCATTCCCATCAGGCTCAGGACTAGCCCATTCCCTTGGTGTTATTATGGTTATTATGCTTTTGGTATTATGGCTAGGTTCCTGGGCTATGCCACTTTTTAGTGAAGAATACAGTGCTGGAATTCCTGGGATAGCCCCTCGCTCTACTGTGAGAAGCTTTCTGGAACCGATTTCTGAGTCTGGAGGAATTTTTTAAAAATCACTGTGCTTCCATTTCATTTCCCAAATCCCCTGTGCTTACTCTTGGGGTGAGAGTGGAGGGAGGTAGGCAAATGTGAGTTGTCCTAGACCAAACTTCTGGACCGCCATTATAGTATGCCTTGTGCCACTTCTCAGCAAGGCTGGGTCCCAGGCAGGAGGCAGGGAAAAAATGGGACACCCCTCTCCCCTAAGCAGGGGGGGAAGCCTATTGTCCCCCTGGGAAGCCAGGGAAGGTCTTAAGCCCTCTTGCTGTTTCCCTGGGACTTCTCCAACATTATGCCAAAAGCCAGAAAAGGTGAGCAGAAAGAGCCCTAAGGTTGGCAACCTGAGACCAAAGTTCAAGACCCAGTTCAGACACCAACTCTCTGGGAGACCTTATGTCAGCCCCACCCTCTCTCTGGGCCTCTCTTCTCTCATCTGTAAAGTGTGCCCAGTCTCTAAAGGCCTTTCCTTCAATAATGAGTGTTGGGAGGATGGAAAGCAGGGCAAAACCATGGCCACAACGGGCCTTCCTCATGGAGGCGTCTCCTAATGTCTTCTGTGCTGTCGGTTGCAGTGACCCAGCCATTTTCCTATTTCTAGGATGAACACGGGACCCCGCCAGGACTATGGTAAGGACGCTCAAACACTGGAGCATCACTGTGGCACTCTCTGACCCCATCTAAGTGGCTGTGACCTTGATCTACCCACCAATGATTTCCCGCAGCCAAACCACAAATAGTTCCTTCATTAGAGCTTACATTTGGGTATGCCCGAAGCTGATAAGCTAGGAAACTTCCCAAGGGAAGGTATTTCAGCATGGAGCTGATGGAGGTAGAAGAGCCTCTAGGAACCAGACTAAAGGAACGGTGCTTTAACAGGGGAAGGACAGACAGTGAATGCCCCTCCCACTTCAGACAGATGGTCGGATATACAGCTTAGGGTTTGAGTATTCCTGGGGACCACCTGAAGCTGATGAGATGTTCCATCCAGAAGGACAGTGGTGTTGCAGTAAGATGTATGAAGCCAGGTTGCAAGCCCGATTCTAAGTCTTTTAGAACTAAAGGAAGTAGAGGTTGGGCATAGTGGCTCCTGCCTGTAATCACAGCACATCAGAAGGCTGAGGCAGGGGATTGCTCGAGCCCAGAAGTTTGAAACCAGCCTGGGCAACACAGTGGCACCCCATCTCTGCAGAAAACACAAAAACTAGCTGGGTGTGGTGGTGTGTGCCTGCAGTCCCAGCTACTCAGGAGGCGGATGTAAGAGGATCGCCCGAGCCCAGGGAGGTCAAGGCTGCAGTGAGCCGTGACTGCAGCCCACTGCACTGCAGCCTGGGTGACAGAGCAAGACCTTGTCTCCAAAAAAAAAGAAGGAAATTGGTGCTAAATGTAAAGTTGCCTGGAACCCTTGGACTCTGCATTTCCAATTAACCCTATCTCTGCACTCCACCTTTCCTCTAGAGAACCAGAGGGTGGTAAAGAGGCTCCACTTCAAACACCCCAGTCCCTGCAGTACCAGTGGGGAAACCGAAACCACAAGGGCATGTAAAACTCAGCCAAGATGACGTAGGGTCCCCCCCTCTGAGGCCCCAGACACCTACCCCTCCTGCAGCTCCTGCCTGATGTTGGAGGACCTGGGTGTGAAGCTCAGCTCTGCCTTCTTCCAACTGTGCAGAAGTGGGCCAGGCAGCTAACGTCACTGGGCCTCAGTTTCCTCGTCTGTGAAAGTGAGATGAGCACTGAGGGATTGTCTAAACACCACCAGGCAGCAGGAACAGGCAGCTTGAGCAAAGGTGTGGAATGGGGTACCGCAAGGGGCTGTGAGAACCCACGCTCACACTCTCTGCCTCTCCCTGTTCCCTGCAGACAAGCACAGTCACAGAGGCTGGAAACTGCACATCCTTCCGCTTCTCTCCCCGCCACTGGCCACACGGAGGGAGCAGCGGGAGTGGCCTGGGCACCGGAGGGCTCCCGGGCGGATGGATTGGGCTGAGGGCAGGGACAGTTCTTAGATTTTGCCACACGGTGGAGTCTTGACCCTGCTAATCCATCTTTCTCACGTCTGTTATTTAAGGATATTTGTATAAAGCAATATATTTTTTTTTATGCCAGGCACTGTGCTGGGCATTTGGCTTCCAGGATGGCATGGAACTTCCAAAGCCACCTCTCAAGGTCAGCAGTGTCACTATGTATTTTAGAGATGAGGAGACAGGTTCAAAGTGGTGCACTTTGTACGTGGGTGGCCTGGGGTGTCAGAATTGGGCTCAAATCCCAGTTCTTTAGCCCAACAGGACACATAATCTCTCTGTGCCTCTGATCCAAAGGGAAACATGGCGCTAATGATAACAATCATGTTTTGAATAGACCTTAGCTCTCTGCGGATTTTTTATCCTATGCCCAGCCATGGATCATTTCATTCAGCCCTCCACCCACCCTAAGAGGCAGCTGTTCACATCTGTTTTGCAGATGGGGAAACTGAGGCCCAGTGAGGTTAGCTGCTGCCTGGCCCACTGCCTCACAGCTGGAAGGAGGCAGAGCTGAGCTTCACATCCAGGTCCTCTGGCAGCGAGCAGGCGCTGCAGGAGGTGGTGGGTGTCTGGGGCCTGGGGCGTGGGAACCCTTCTGTGTCTTGGCTGAGTCACAATACCCTCTGGCCTCAGTTTCCCTACTGGTACTACAGGGATTGGGGTGTTTGAAGTGGAGCCCCTTCACAACCTCTGGTTCTCTGGAGGAAAATGCAGTGCGACAACCAAGAAGCCACATCCAGGAGGCTCCTGGGGCTGGGAGGTGGGCCCTGTAGCAAGAAGAGGACCCTAAGCTCCTGGGGGCCTCCGCATGCCCCAGACAAAGCCACCCAGAGCTCAGTCCACACTGGGCCTCCCTAGTGTCACTTGAGTGCATGGCTGATGACACACATGACAATGTTTGTTTTCTCAACCTTTTTGTCAGGACTGTCTTTGTGAACAACCCGAGGGCACTGCAGGCTGCAGGGAGAGTCACGTGGAGCCTGAGGGTGGCAAGAGAAGGAGCATGTGGAGCCAGCCTTCAGGGTTCCTGAGTCTCCAGGGGCCCAGGTCACCTGTGTTCTTGGTCCAGCAATAAATGCTCAGATGGATGGCCAGGACCTGGGTCACCACAGGATCCACTATGGGAGGTTCTTGAGAGATATCACCATCACGACATTCATTATTTCAGGAAGTAAATATAGCCAGGTCCAATTTGGGATGAATCTGACATGCAAATCTACAACAGTATCCTGCAAAATAGTAAGTTTTGCATGGTGAAAGAAAGTTAAATAAAACATATTCCCCCCTGCCCCCCACATTTCCCATTGTTAAGAACGCACAGCTAACTTGCTCAAGTCCCTCCCTTCTCAGGAAGAATAAAGTTCTCTTCCATAACTCCACACTCCCTCCACCAGCCTCCTTCCCTCTCTCACCCCCTCCGCAGCCAGAGTTCCTTAGAGCTGTGCTTCTCCACCTCGAACACACACATGAGCCACCTCGGCTCTTGTTAAGATGTAGGTTCTAGGGCAGTTGGTCTGAACTAGGGAGAGACCAGTGGTCCATGGGCCACCCTTTGAGCAGCATGCTTACTTTGGATACACCCCTCCTACCACCCATCTTGTTTCCACCAAACTCACCCTTACCAGGTCCTCCATGATCACCAGGTAGAGGAAGCCAATGGACATAGATGAGGTCGCCCCATCTTGACCATAGCACAGATACCCCTTCCTCCTCCATGAAACCATTTCTTCCCTTAGCCTTTGTTGGAAACAGGTGCTCAGTGCAGCAAAGAAAAATCAGCACTGAGGCAATGGATTTTTTAGCAAAGCAATTTTTATTTCCTGTACTGCAGGAAGGGTACCCACACTAGCCATTTTGCCATGAGAGTACAATGAACAAAGGAAAAGCAGACATATTCATCCCTTACACATTTGGGATTGTCCTTACTGCTGTGTCTGATTTCTGCTGGGTGGAGCCAGACCTCACACTCTAAAGTAAAACCCGATTGGCTAACAACTTAAAACTTTTTAAAAAACAGGTAAGGGGCATAGGCTGCCAGCTGGGACGTCTGTGAGCACGTCCAGCACAGATATCTTGGTTAAAGTACAAGGACATAGAATATACCATGTGACTGTAAGGATGGCATGCTTAACAGCTACATAGCATAGGACTTAACAAAGAGTTATTAATACACTTATGATTTATTCTTTAACAAGAAAGGAAACTTTGAAGAGGAACTTTCACTTCCCACAGCCTTACTCCCCTGGCTCGCCTCCTCCTCGTCTGACCATTCTGCCTCTGCTGTCTTTGCAGATGTAATAGTTTCAAATTGGCCAGCCAGTGGATTCCTTCACCCTGGCCATACTCTTTGGTTCAGTGCTCAGCATGTAACTCCAGCAGGACCAATGGGAATCGGTCCTAGAACTTACGAAGAGATATTAGAAAAGACATACTCTCTTTCTGCTAAGCTATTCAGAGAGAATGTGGGCCTGAAGCTGTTGGTGGCCATCTCTGCCACCTCTTGGGGGAAATCAGTTTGAGAAGAAAGCCAAGCCAAGTCATGGAAAGAAGTGGAGGCCTGGAGATTTCTTTTGAGCACCTGGATTCAGCCATGCCTGAACCCCATGGGCCTGCTAGTTATATGAGCCAATGACTCTCTTTCACATCTAAGTCAGTTTGGGTTGTGTTTTCCATTACAAATATAACCCAAAGAATCCTGACAAACATTTCAATTTATCGGCAAGCCACAGTGGGAAACCAGAGATGGACCCCAGACAGAACTTGGCCTCCCGGAGTTGACAGTGGAGGAGAGACAGCTGTGGGTGTTTAGGCAAGGAAGAGACCTGTTTAAAAATGACAAGGCAGAACGTCTCTGCCTTCAAACACCCCAGACCTCTGCCATCTGCCTCATTACAGCCAGAGCACCTGCAGGGAGTCACCTTTAGAAGCAAGGTGTGCAGGTGAGGTACAGAGCTGGGCACTGCCGAGACGGGCAGCTGCTGTGATGGAGAGGACTCACACATGCCCTCCTCCATCCTCCTGCACTCGGGGCTGTTTATGACCCGTCCCGTCCTGAGTTCCAGGACAGACCCTGGGGGTCCCATTCACCCTGACTCACCTACTCCACACACCCACACCTGGGCCCAATGCAGTTAAAGGTCAGCTGTGTACTCAGTGAAGCCTTTATAGAAGAGGTGTTTGCAGGGTGGGGAGAATTTGCAGGGGGGTGACATCCTCAGACCTGGCCCTTGGCACTGGGGAGAGTGGATGCAAAGAAATCCTGGGAGGCCAGAGAGGAGGCTTTGGGAATGCTCCAGCAGAAACAGAGAAGTCTGGCAGAGGTAATCATCCAAGACTCCACAGACACGAGTCCCACAGGGGTCCCGGAAGAAAAGGGAACTATGGTACTTCTGCCATGGCCTTTATTCCCTCTTTGGGTTGAGCGGCCACCACATACTGCTCCAGGACTCTGCATTCCCACTTTTAACTAATGCCTCCCCAGTCCTTACTGGCCAAGATTAGCACTAATTTTAGAAAGCAGAAGACACTGTTTCAGAGAGTGGCCATGCCTTGCCTGACATTACACAGCTGGTCAGTGGTGTAGTCTGGAGTGAGTCTCTGCCCTCTTTCCCACCCTTAATCCTGCACTGGACATGACACTTCTGAACCATCTTCACTGAGCACTTAGGATGTGCCAGACACTGGGCTAACTCCTTTCCAGGCGTAAGTCGCAGATCAGCCATGCCAGGCAGATGATCATGGTCACCATTTTGCAAATGAGGAAATGGAGGCCCAAAGAGGCAATGCCACTTTTCCAAGTCACACAGCTAGAAAGCAGCAGGGTTAAAACTCAAACTGAAGCCCGGCTGGTTACCCAAAGCCCCTGCCAAACAAATACACCCAGACTCACCCATGTTTTGGAATCCTCCCATCATTTGTCTTCTATATGATCTGTCTCCGCTTACCCCACAGTGTCACACCATTTCCTCTTTCAGCTCCCAAAGTGCTCAGTTTGACCCCATTCAGTGTTTAAAAGAAAGACTTTCGCCAGGGCTGGGCTCTGTGCCAGGGACAGCAGTTGCCCATTTGCTTGGAGCCACCAATGCACAGAACATTTGCAAGAACTGTGCCTGCTTGGTGGAAAGTAAATGTCACTGTGCATGTTGACCTCTGCCCCTGCTGGTGGGGTCTGAGGGTGGACACATGTGGGGTGTTCTGTGGAGCCCAGAGCCCCGCATAGGATAGGACCCAGATGAGACACTCCATAGGTGTGTGATGAATGAATGAATGGCAGGATGGGGGAGTGGAGGGAAGGAAGGACTCTTCTTGCTGATTCTGGGTCTCATCCCTACATTCATCTACTCAGTCTATGGATTAACTTACTTTTTTCACATTAATTCATTGTGGTGTTTATTGGGATCCACTGCAAACCAGGCCCCAGGCTAGCTGCTGGGGACACACAGATGGCAGAATCATGGTCCCCAACCTTAAGGAGCCCCAGTCCAGCGGAAGAGAGAGGGCTAACCCACATCCCTTCAACCAACAAGCTTTTATGAAGGGATTCCGCTGACACAGGCTTGGGGCTGGGAGTGCTAGGGCCGTGGAGATGAATCACGAGGACTCACGCAGCCCGGGGGCATTCCGACGGAATATAAATGGCAGTGCCTGGGCAGGCGCAGTGGCTCATGCCTATAAGGCACCTGTGAAGTGAATGAACAATGAATAAATGGACAGATGACTAGGGACAGGGCCAGGCCCACTTCAGCAGGGAGGATCTGGAAGACGAGGCCGGGCACAGACAGACTGAGGGGCCAAATTCCAGAGTGAGGTAAGAAGCGGGAGGGACCCGGGAGCTTGCTCATGTCACGAGGCCCACCCGCCTGGGAAGACAGACAGAATGGCAATGCGCATGAGCTGAACCAGACCCTGTGCTGGGTACTGGGACCTCGGAGATGGTGTGGTCTTCCCCTCGGAGAGCGGGACTGTGGGACATGGCTGGCCTCCCTTCCTCCCTTCTCCTCTCCCTCTCCTCCTCCTCCTCTTCTCTCTCCACATCCCCTCTCTGCCTTTCCTCCTTCCCTCTCTCCTTCCTTCTTCCTTTCCTCCCTCTCCTTCCTTCCTCTCTCTCTTTTCCTCCTTCCTTCTCTCTTTCTTCTTTCTTTCTCTCTTCTTTCTCGCCACAAGTATCATTTGACTCCTGCTGTAGACCAGACCCTGTGCTGGCTCTGGGGGAAACAAGGTGAAAAAAGACAAGGTGCCCAGACTTCAAAGGACCGAGGGGAGGACCCTGACCCTGTGAAAACTCCTTTACATTTTCTCCGGGAGTTTTGGGTGAAGCATTCAGGGAACATGCCATGGGGCAGGAGGAAGAAGACTCTGGCCTCATGGGCAAGGTCCCCTGTCCATCAGTCAGACCATGGGAAGTGGCTCCCCAGATTCTCAGGGCAGGACCCGAGGAGGGTCTATTAGTGTCCAGATGTGGAATCTGGGGCTTCAGGAAATACTTGAGAACTGAAAGAATAAAATGTGTCACCTCCAAAACAGAAGGAAAAAACCCAGCAAAGTCAAAATTAAAGGTCTTCAGACTGTAACATTGTGACAACTTTATTAATTGCTCTATTTAGCAGTCATAGGAAGGACAGTAACGTGTGAACACATTCTGTTGCTTTGATCTTTCTTATTTTTGCCCAGAATTTCTGAGTAGGCATTTCAGGTGTGAGAAACTAGGACCTCCTAGAAACTGGATGGGTGATTCGTACCTGACTGATTTCACAAGCAAAATGGTGACAAGTCTTTCAGCAATTTTACCAGCAAAATAAGGCAATTCCATTTGATGGTGGGATGGGAGTGCACATCTGTGTGTTTGGTATCTGGAGAAGGGGTGGGAGCTGCATCTGTCTGCAGCGGGAGGAAGGTCACTGGGACACAGCCTGGTCAGCTGAGCATCCCCCAGCCTGGCTGGCCGCCTGTGCAACCCCAGCCTTGTCACTCACCTTCTCTGGTCTCAGTAGGCTGCATGACCTGCTAGGCCCTTTCCAGCCAGGGCGCTGAGCCATGTATGGAAAAAGATGTCAGCTTGGAGGTGAAGGCTGGGTCAGTGGGACCAGGAAGCGGCCTCAGCTGGGGATTAGCAGTCATGCTGGGGGTAGGATGTCTCAATCCTGGCACAGCCAATCTTAATGCCTCGCTGGAAATTTTCAATGAGAAATTCATCTCGCGACCCTCATGGCCGGGACTTTGTCCCTGAGAGGCAAACATCTTCCATGTAAGGAGGCTTTGTGTACCCTGGAGAGGGAAGAGCAGGAGGAGGAGGACACAGGAGGAGCTGTCACTGCTTCGTTTTCCTGAACGACCCGGACCAGCTGGCCTGAACCTTGGGTGACCTCGGAGGGTACCAACCTCCCCACCCACCAAGGACCCTGTAATATTAATCTTATGACAGATGCTCCCCATTTAATTTTATTTTTGTTTGAGATGGAGTTTCGCTCTTTTGCCCAGGCTGGAGTGCAGTGGCACAGTCTCAGCTCACTGCAACATCCACCTCCCAGATTCAAGCAATTCTCCTGCCTCGGCCTCCCAAGTGGCTGGGATTACAGGCGCCCACCACCATGCCCAGCTAATTTTTGTATTTTTAGTAGAGACGGGGTTTCGCCATGTTGGCCAGACTGGTCTCAAACTCCTGACCTCAGGTGATCCACCTGCCTCAGCCTCCGAAGTGCGAGAATTACAGGCATGAGCCACTGTGCCCGGCAAGATGCTCCTCATTTTAAAATGGGGTTATGTCCCAATAAACCCATGGGAAAGTTGAAATATTGAAGTCAGACCATCGTAAGCCACGACCTCGTGCACACACTCGCCAGCAGCATCTTCACCATCTTTGCTGTTGCCACGCACGGAGGGCCTACCCCGTGCTAAGCCTTTGCGGGTGTTACTCCGCTTTGACCTCACAGCATGCTCGTGAGGTGAGCACTGCTTTTAGTCCTATTTCACAAAGAGCCTGAGGCTCGGCAAGGTGCAGTCTCTGGCTCGGGCCACACAGCCAGCAACCAGCAGAGAGCAAGCATTCAAGCTCAGGACAGCCCAAGCCCAGTGCCAGGCTCTGAGCTCCGCCCTCAAAGCCCCTCACCATCATTTGGATTTCCTAGGCCCTTGCCTGTCCACCATGCCTCTGAGATCCAGGGACAGGGAGTTTATCCATTTTACAGATGAGGCAACTGAGGCCTGGGCCAACAACTGGGTCTCGAGGTCACTGCATGACGCTCAGCCCTGGGCTGTGTTCCTGGGCTGGGACAAGCTGCCTTCGCAGGATTTCAGCACAGCCCTTGGCTCTGTACTTCACAACTGGGGGAGGAGCGGAGCTGAGATGTTTGCAGAACCCGGTGTCAGGCAGCCAGGGAAGGGAGTCTGTTCAAGACCTCAAGCAAGGCTGCTGCAGGGCTCTAATGGGCTGAGCTCTTGGGTCCTGGCCATCCTCACCTTCTCCCTGCAGCTGCTGCTCCGTGCTGAACAGCGGAGCCACGGTCGACATAGGAACAGCCAGCTCCTGGAGCCACTGCTCTTGTCTCACCCTTTGCCTGGTTGCATCATTTTGAGGACAGGCCTCCCAGGTCCTTGCCAAGTGCCGGGTGGGTGAGCAGAGGGCAGAGATCCATGATGACCCTGAGTTCTGTGCCAGTCCTTCCCAGCCTGAGGCCAGGTGGCCACCCACCTGAGGTTCCTGTACTGTTCCGGCTTGACACAGGCCCAATGCAGCAGGCGTTACAACCAACGCAAACATCAGTGGCTGAAGCAAAAACAGGATGTTCAGGCCCAGGGACTCTCCCACTCTGCCAAATGACCTCAGCCTGATATGCACGGAAGGGCCTTCCCTGGGGGCCCGGATGCCTGGTTCTTGTCCTTGCAAGTGTGGACAAGCCACCTCCTCCTCTGAACTTCGGTTTCCTCAACTGGAAAATGGAGTTCTCAAAACCTGCCTTGCGGAGTCTTCATAAGGACTCGTGGGAAAGTGCGTCTAAAGCGCACTTCAGGGACACCAAGCCCAGTGTCAGGCACGAACAGCTGCCAGGCGTCTGCTGCACCTGCCGGGTGCAGACCCCAGGGGCCGAACCCCGTGTACTTGGAATCCGTCTGACTCCTCGCGGGCCACAATTCCAGACCCATTTCTGTGCCTGTCTTGCTGAATGACCCCAGGCTGGTAGGTTCCCTTCTTTGAGCCTCAGTTTCCAAATAATGACAGAGTTAGACTGGATGGTCATCATGGGTCATCCCGCCAGGACATTCTCCAATTCATTCATTCTCAGTCTTCTCCCCAGTCCCCACCCACAAGGACCACCGGCTTGGCAGCTGCAGCTCCATGAGGACCTGCTCTCAGTCTTGGCAGAACACCCTCTCCGTAACCATCCATTTAAGTTGAAGCATCCTGGGTGACCTTTGGGTTGGAAATCTCTCTCTCTGCTCATCCTGGAGAGGGGTTAGTTTCTTTGGAGTATCCTTGGATGGTCCCGGAACAAAGGCTTGTTTCTGTGGGCAGCCTTCCATCCCGTCACCACCATATAAGGGCCACCAACGTTCAGCAGAGTCCTGGCAGACTGTGCAGTGGGGCAAGGATCTCGTGAGCATCCTCCTCTAAACCTGTGAGTGGCATGCTTTCCCCAGTGGTTTCCCACATGGTGGTTTTCAGAAGGCTTTGGGGGCAAGAGGCGGAGGGGCAGGTTGCTTGGGTTAGCTAATATTTGGAGTATGGCAGAGATAATCAATATATCTCTAAATTTGCTCTAAACAAATTAGTGATGGGTACTCACTGAAGATTCCATTTCCCTCTGGGCAATTCTCACTCCTGTTCCTCCCATGACTGTCCAGATGTCAAGATAAATAGCAAATCAGAGTAAATTTAGAGATCTATAGATTATATTAAAATAAGTGTCAAACTGATGAGCAGTGCAGAATCATGAGGTGGTTGCCATTGATTTGTTCATACTTTTATTAGACAAATATTTATTTGTTTACTGTACTGTACTAGGTGCAGGCTTTTTACTGGGGCCTGAGGATTTGACAGTGAAATAAGTTACAGTCCTTCCCCTAGTGAGTTCACAGCCTGGTAGGAAAGGCAGACAAATCATCAGGGAAGTGTTACCCAGGACCTTGATCAGGATAATGAAGGCAGCAAGGTGAGACTACCCCAACCTAGAATCTGGGTAGGGGCCTAGAGTAGGCTTCACAGAGGGCATGATGCAGGGATTGACCAAGGTGGAAAAATGAAGAAGAAAAATATTTTAAGCAGAGAAGACAGCGTGTGAAAAGGAACTTTGTGTCAAGAGTATGGGCTTGGAGTCAAGTCTGACTTTTCAAATTCCAGCTCCTCTGCTCACTGGCTATGCGTCTCTGGGCAAGTTGCTGTAACTCTCTGACCTTGGCTGCCCATTTGTAAAATAGGAAATAACCACATCTATCTTAAAGGAATGTTGAATGTTAAGAGTGATTGGAACTCACTGAAGATTCCATTTCTCCCTGGGCAATTCTCACTCCTGTTCTTCTCATGACTGTCCCAGTGTCAAGACAAAAGATGCTTCAGCTTTGGAAACTTGTTCTCCTGTGCGGCCTGCTCACTGGGACCTCAGAGTCTCTTCTTGGCAATCTTGGTAATGACCTGAGCAATGTCGTGGATGAGCTGAAACCTGTTCTGGACGAAGGACTTGAGACAATTGACAATACTCTTAAAGGTAAATCAACAAGTGTGATGATCAATGTCACCTAAATCAGCCTCCTAAACACTATGCCTGCATTACTAGAGGCTGCCACCAGGGGCTACTCTTTGTGGGTGGTTTACTGAGAAAAGTGGCTGTGCAATTCCTGGCTCTTCCGTTTATCTTTCTAGAAACAAGCAATACCACATGAATATCCTTCTGCATATTATATCCTGATAAACATTTGCCAATATACACATAAGGTAAATTCCTATAAGTGGGATTTCACAAGTTCAAAAACTACGCTGTTGACAAATAATCTCATATGTTAACACTTTC
Source organism: Plecturocebus donacophilus (assembly GCA_004027715.1). Classification (NCBI taxonomy): domain Eukaryota; kingdom Metazoa; phylum Chordata; class Mammalia; order Primates; family Pitheciidae; genus Plecturocebus; species Plecturocebus donacophilus. Next base: position 9,677 of record PVKP010031906.1, on the reverse strand, counting down.
TCCAAGTCTACGAGAGTGCCTTTTTTCCCACTCCCTTTCCAGCACTAGATATGGACAATTTTATATGTTCTGCCAGTCTCACAGATGAAGTTATAACTTATTTCACTTTGCATTCCTCTAATTATAAAAGAGCCCTCTCCTTTTTCATATATTTACTGTGTACTTACATATTTTAACTTGAGTATTTTGTGTACATTCTTAGCAAATTTTTCTTTGGGGGCTGTTTAATATTTTTAGTGACTTGTGTTAATTCAGTGAAAATTAAGGAAATTATCCCTACCTAGTCTCAGTGTCTGTAAGGCTACCTACCTTTATATTTAATTATACCTCCTTTTTATGCTAACTTATTAAAATAACTTGGCTTTCTCTTTGTTTTGTGGAATCATTAGCAACATATCAAAAGCAGTGTTTGTAGACGGAGGTAACTTCTGCACATGGCTGCCTTTCAAACCTTGTCAAGGGCTTAGGTAACTTTCAAAGACGCAGAAAGGACTCACCCTAATTTTATAGCTGGGAAACCTGAGCCTAGAGACAGAAACATCTAAACCAAGGTTACCTAGTGAGCTGTACAATCAGAGGTAGTTATGTCACCAATTTTATTTAAAGCGTCATTCTCTGAATCACTACAACTAGACAGATATTGTCCATTACAGAGCCAAGTTACAACATTATGATTACATCCCTTTCCTTATATAGTTTTTTGTTTTTCCTTAAGTTAGTAATTGCCCTGTTGTTTCTCAGTTGAATTATTTTCTCCCCACATATACTTAATTCTTTTCATGGGCATCATCCTATATCTACCATAACATTTATTCTTTTTTGAAACAAAGTCTCACTCTGTTACCCAAGCTAGAGTACTCTGGCAGCCTCAACCTCCTGGGCTCAACTGATCCTCCCACCTCAGCCTCCCCAGTAGCTGGGACTATAGGTGCATACCACCACACCTGGCTAAGTTTTACATTTTTTGTAGAGATGGAGTCTCATCGTTTTGCCCAGGCTGGTCTCGAACTCCTGGCCTCAAGTCATCCTCCTGCCTTGGTCTCCTGAAGTGCTGGGATTATAGGCTTGAGCCACCACACCCGGTCACGACATTTATTCTCATCCCCCTGTTCTCCAGAGACCTATCATCAAGACACATTGTCTTCCTCATCCTATAAGAATTATTGCTTCCTTTTGTTGCCATTGCTTTTGGTGTTATGAAGTATTTGCCCATGCCTGTGTCCTGAATGGTATTGCCTAGGTTTTCTTCTAGGATTTTTATAGTTTTGGGTTTTACATTTAAGTTTTTAAAACATCTTGGGTTAATTTTTGTATAAGGTGTAAGGAAGGGGTCCAGTTTCAGTTTTCTGCATATGGCTAGCCAGTTTTCCCAGAACCATTTATTAAATAGGGAATCCTTTCCCCATTGCTTGTTTCTGTCAGGTTTGTTGAAGATCACATGGTTGTAGGTGTGTAATGTTATTTCTGAAGTCTCTGTTTTGTTCCATTGGTCTATATGTCTGTTTTGGTACCAGTATCATGCTGTTTTGGTTACTGTAGCCTTGTAGTATAGTTTGATGTCAGGTAGTATGATGCCTCCAGCTTTGTTCTTTTTGCTTAAGATTGTCTTGCTATATGCTTTCTTTTTTGGTTCCACATGAAATTTGAAGTAGTTTTTTCTAATTCTGTGAAGAAAGTCAATGGTAGTTTGATGGGAATAGATTGAACGTATAAATTGCTTTAGGTAGTATTGCAATTTTCACGATATTGATTCTTCCTATCCATGAGCTTGGAAAATTGACAAATGGGATCTAAATAAACTGAAAATCTTCTGCACAGCAAAAGAAACTAGCATTAGAGTGAACAGGCAACCCACAGGATGGGAGAAAATTTTTGCAATCTACCCATCTGACAAAGGGCTAATATTCAGAATCTACAAATAACTTAAATTTACAAGAAAAAAACAAACAACCCCATCAAAAAATGGGCAAAGGATATGAACACTTTTCAAAAAAAAAAAAAAAGACATTTATGCAGCCAACAAACATATGAAAAAAAATCATCACTGATCATTAGAGAAATGCAAATCAAAACCACAATGAGATACCATCTCATGCCAATAAGAATGGCAATTATTAAAAAGTCAGGAAACAATAGATGCTGGCAAGGCTTTGGGGAAATAGGAATGCTTTTACACTGTTGGTGGGATTGTAAATTATTTCAACCATTGCGGAACACAGTGTGGCGATTCCTCAGGGATCTAGAACCAGAAATACCATTTGACCGAGAAATCTCATTACTGGGTATATACCCAAAGGAATATAAATCATTCTGCTATGAAGACACATGTACACATATGTTTACTGCAGCACTATTTACAATAGCAATGACACGGAGCCAACCCAAATGCCCATCAATGATAGACTGGATAAAGAAAATGTGTCACATACACACCATGGAATACTATGCAGCCATAAAATAGAATGACAGCATGTCCTTTGCAGGGACATGGATGAATCTGGAAACCATTATCCTCAGCAAACTAACACAGGAACAGAAAACCAAACACCGAATGTTCTCACTCATAAGTAGGAGCTGAACAATGAGAGCACATTGGAACAGGGAGGGAAACAACACACATTGGGGCCTTTTGGGAGCTCGGGAGCAAGGGGAGGGAGAGCATTAGGACAAATACCTAATGCACGTGGGGCTTAAAACCTAGATGATGGGTTGATAGGTGCAGCAAACTATCACAGCACATGTATACCTATGTAACAAACCTGCACAATTCTGCACATGTATCCTAGAACTTAAAAGAAAAAAAATAATTACTGCTATCTGGGCCTGCTGCAAAGCTGTCATTCTGGAACTCCCATTTACCAGTTTCATGGTTGGAGCCATTTTTAATCCTTGATTCTAGATTTTTCATTTCTTGAGTGTATTCTCTTATTCTTTCTAGTTTTTCGAACTCACGTGAGCATCTCACTTAGCACAACAGACCCCTAAGTCACTCCTAGACACTGGTGTACAATCAATATCAATTGCCTGGCCAATTGATTGCTCTGTTGATAAATAATCAGTATATTTATTAATAGTTTGGAGGCAGCATGGAAGAAACAAGATTCCCTGGCTGTGTGACTAGACACATTTCTTAACCATCTTGAGCCTTTATTTCCTTAGCTGTAAAAAAGCAGACAACGACAATATCTACCTCACTGAGTTGTTATAAAGATTAAATAAAATAACATAGGCAAACAGTCTTAACCGGTAGGTACCTGGAGCATCGTAGCTACTTCGCAGGTTGTGCGTGACACAAAACAGCGATTGTTTTTGGCAGGTGTCCTTGAGAAACTGAAGGTGGACCTAGGGGTGCTTCAGCAATCCGGTGCTTGGCAACTGGCCAAGCAGAAAGTCCAGGAAGCTGAGAAATTGCTGAGCAATGTTGTTTCTAAACTGCTTCCAACAAATACGAACATTTTGGGGTGAGTTGGTGCTTCAGGGTGGAGATCTTTGCTCTAAGAAAAGGGAATACACATATTGGAGGGGGTAAGTTTAAGGTGAAAGACAGATGGACAAGCCTCGTTCCTCCCCCAAAGAGCCAAAGTGGTCTGAGTGAGGCCAGGCCCACTGGAGTGTGAGTAAATTAGAGGCAGGGCTCCAGGGTCAATCTGGGCATCCTATGGGTTCGAGCTTCTGCATTCTTCAATTTCAGGGTCAGGGTGAAGGTTATATTCATCCTTACCTCAACCTATTTGCATGGAGTCCCTTTCCAAAGAATAAACTTCTTCACCACATATAACTGGGGGTAAAAGCCCAGATCCCCTTAGGGGAAGGGAAAGTCGAGTCTACACCACATAACCCCAGGCAGTGGATCTGCTCATAAACTTTTTTTTTTTTTTAGATGGAGTTTTGCTCCTGTTGCCCGGACTGGAGTGGAATGATGCGATGTCAGCTCACCACAACCTCCACCTCCCGGGTTCAAGCAATTCTCCTGCCTCAGCCTCCCAAGTAGCTGGGATTAAAGGTGCACACCACCACATCCAGCTAATTTTTTTTTTTTTTTTTTTTGTATTTTTAGTAGAGACGGGGTTTCTCCACGTTGGTCAGGCTGGTCTCGAACTCCCGACCTCAGGTGATCTGCCCGCCTCGGTCTCCCAAAGGGCTGGGATTACAGGCGTGAGTTACTGAGCCCAGCCCCACTCATGAACTTTTAAAGTCAGACAGTTCTGGCCTCTAATTCTGGCTCTGACACTTACTCCCCTGGGAATCTGGGAATCTGGGGGAAAATCACACCAGCTTGAGCCTCGGGTTGCTGTGCCATAAAATGGAGAGAATCAAACCTCTGAGCAAGGCTGATGAGGTCCAAAGGCTCAGCTCGAGGCTGGCACAGGGAAGTGCTTGGTAAGTGGCTGTCACGGGGAGTGACAAGGGTGAATTGTGGGTTTCATGCAGGTTGGAAATCAGCAACTCCCTCATCCTGGATGTCAAAGCTGAACCGACTGACGATGACAAAGGCCTTAACCTGAGATTCCCTGTCACTGCGGACGTCTCTGCGATCCTGTGAGTATGTGCTAGAATCTGAGATTTGGGAAAGGCAGTTCAGCCTGGCTGATGGATGCCCAACCTGGGAATGAGGTGCTTCCCCCACTGCTGGGAGACCCGGGGCCTCAGTTTCCCAATCTGTGAGTGAGAGAAACCTTCTGGGTCTAAGTTCTCAACCTTTAAAATGTTCTAGGGAACTTTGGCCATAACCACGTGTCTTTTAAAAACAATGCTCCATTGAATATAGTTTTGAAATCATGACATTTATCTGGCTGTAAAATTTGAAAAGTTGAGAAAACAGAAACTTTTATTATTCTTTGGCAAAATTTCCTCCAGCGTTATTTTGTCTCTCAAGATTCTCTCTAAATAGCAGCGACCATTACATAAAAATGCATAGTACACAGTACAAAACTTAGTAGTATACAATGACAGTATATAATAAAGTGTATGTGTGCAAAATATAAGTTTAAACTCTTAATTTTAGCTGGAAGTGGGTGGCTTATACCTGTAATCCCAGCAATTTGGGAAGCTGAGGTGGGAGGATCACTTGAACTCAGGAGTTCATGACCAGCCTGGGCAACATGACAAAACCCTGTCTCTACAAAAAGTACAAAAATTAACCAGATGTGGTGACACACGCCTGTATTCCATGCTACTTGGGAGGCTGAGGCAAGAGAATTGCTTGAGCCTGAGAGGTAGAGGCTGCAGTGAGCCCTGATTGCACCACTGCACTCCAGCCTGGGCGACAGAGTGAGACTCTCACAAAAATTAAAAAATTTAATTTTAAAGGAGATAGAGACAAGAAATGAGCATGTAAGAAAGAACTTCTGTAAACTACATGCACTAATGATGCCATCCCTCATTAGCTATGAGATCTTGGATACTTAACCTCTCAGTACCAAGGTTTCCTCATTCAGAAAATAGGGATACTGATAGTACACTTCCCTCAGCATTCTTGTGATGAATAAATGAAATGTAAATGAATCCAGGTAAAATACTTTTTTAAGTATCTACACATAAATTGTTGTCAATAACTATTAACTATTATTGTTTTACTTATTAGTGTAATGTTGTATAAAAAATTCATGTGAGCTAAACCCAAGTGGCCAGGAGAAGAAGCCCCGATATAAACACGTGAATCTCATAGAGGATATGGACCATGTTGATATCACCTGGGCCATGTTGACATCACGAATAGACATTCTGACTCATGTCCACACAGGTGGAGGAACCCAACTGGGCAACCTGAAGGACCCCTTCTAGACTCTGTTGACTGTGCATCTTATTTCCTGCAGGCCCATCATTGGCCAGGTTGTCAAGCTGAATGCCTCCTTGGACCTCCTCACTGCAGTCAGAATTGAAATTGACCCCCAGACCAACAAGTCTGTTGCCGTCCTGGGAGAATGTGCCAGTGACCCAACCAGCATCTCACTTTCCTTGCTGGACAAGTAAGGTCCCATTCATCTTAGCAGAGATGGGCTCTCAGGGAAACTGGGGACCCCTCATTTCAGCTCTAGTCCTATACCTAAGAGGAGGCCTAGTGGTGAAAGTGTTCCGGCTCTGGAGTCAGGTTGGCCTTGGTTCAAATGTCAGCTCTGCCACTAACTTGTAACTTTATCAGCAACTTGATTTCTCTAAGCCTGTTTTCACATCTGTAAACTGGGGGTGTTAATAATAACTACTCATAGGCTTCCGGGTTGAGCACATGAGAAAATACAAATATTTAGCGTACAGCCTGGAACACGCTGCCTCTCTGCCTGCTGTTCTTCTCCGTTACTGAGACTGGGGTGTTGAGCTCGCCCACCATAATCATGAATTTGCTGATTTCGCCTTTCAACTCTGTTAGTTTCGCTTCATACCTTTTGAAGACCTGTTGTTAGGTGCATGCACATTAGGATTGTTATGACTTCTCAGAGAACTGACCCCTTTATTGTTACTTAATGTCCCTCGGTAATAATAATAATGATATAATTATATTTACCTTCATGCCTCCAGCTGGGAGGGAGAGGGGACAGTAAGTGCCTGCCATGGGCTCTAATTTCAGATCGTCCCCAGATCATTCTCCACCCAGTGGAAATTTCCAGAAAGGAGATATTGAAAACTTAATCCTCTCCATTTAAATCATTCATCCCTTTTAATCCACAAAATCTACATCTTAAGTTCAGTGCTTGAAAGAGCAGGTTTGACTCAAGCAAGAGGGTAGAGGGAGAAAGAGTGACGCTGGCCGCTGGCTGGAGGAGGGTGAGTGATCCAGATGCCAAGGGCTGGGGCTGCTTGGCCTTTGGCCAGGAACAAGGCTGGGTCCTCAGCTCTCAGCCCCGATGGCCATGAGCAGAGGACACTCCCCTCACCCTGCACTGAGGGAGCTGAACACAGGTTGCCCAAAGACCCCTGAAAACCAAAGAAGAGCTCCATGGTCGGATGTGAGTTGCGAAGGCCGGGATGTAAATTCAGAGCCTGGAGCCTTGCTGGGTGCTGTCTTCCCAAGCAGCCTCAGGGACTCCATCCCACTGCTCTGGGTCCGTGCCCACATCTGTGAGATGGCACCACTCTGTGGCTCCAGATACTCCCAGGGCCTTTCTTTGCACTTGTGGTCCAGTCCCAAGTGCTCCCCGTGGTCGTGTAGGCTCTGTTTAATCTGGCCCCACCCTTGTATCTCCACACCCTCCCCTCACTCACTGTGCCCAGATACAGTGGCCTCTGTGCTACGCCTCAAATAGGCTCTTTCCCAGCTCAAGACCTTTGTGTGGGCGGCTCTGGCTACCTAGAGCTCCTTCTTCTCACTGCACCACGGTGGGTTTCTGCATCTTTCAGGGCCTTCACAGGGCCCCTCCTATTCTCTCTCCTAGGAGTCTACTCTTTACTTTTAAACACTTGTCACAAGTTCTCAATATGTATTTAACTGTATGTTCATTTCATTCATTCTTTCAGCCAAAAATGTGTTGAGGTCAGGCACAGTGGCTCACACCTGTAATCCCAGCACTTTGGGAAGCTGAGGTGGGCAGATCACTTGAGGTCAGGAGTTCAAGACCAGCTTGGCCAACATGGAGAAAGCCTGTCTCTACTAAAAATACAAAAATTAGCCAGAGGTGGTGGTGGATGCCTGTAATCCCAGCTACTCGGAAGGCTGAGGAAGGAGAATCACTTGAACTGAGGAGGCAGAGGTTGCAGTGAGCCAAGATCATGCCATTGCATTCCAGCCTGGGCGACAGAGCAAGATCTTGTCTAAAAAAAAAAAAAAAAAAAATGGTGTACTGAGCAGCTGCTACGTGCCAGGCAGGCCCCATTCTGGGCTGTAGAGAACTAATTGGTGATGGCAGACAAGGTTCCTGTTCTCGTGGAGCTTACCTAAGGGAAAGTTAAGCTGTCCTGGATCTGCGTTCTCATCTGTGAGCATTACTTTTAATGGGGCACTGTGATAGCAAAGCTCTCTCTTAGCTAAGTAGTCAGGGAGGGCTGCCCTGAGGAGGTGGCAATTATGCTGAGAGTTGAAGGTGGGAGAAGCCAACCTTGGCAAGATTTGTTTAGGTACCACATCAGGGTATGTTTGGACCCTTAATGTTTAGGTACCAGGTTAGGGGATGTTTGTATTTTGCTCCTCAGGGCCCAGCTAGGTTCCTGGTGCATAGCTGGTGCTCTGTAAATATGGGTTGAATGAATGAATGAATGAATGAATGAATGAAAAGGTCTCTGTGCTGAGACTCTCATGAGGCACTAGGGGAGCCACTGTCAGATGTGGGATTGTAAGGGATGATGCATGAGGATGGGAGGCACTGTCTGTGGTTAGAAAGGTGTCTCCACATCCCGGGGATTTACCCGACTCCCCAGCTTCTTGCCAGTCCCCCTGCCTCTTGCCCACTTGACGAGGCTTTAACAGTTCCCTGTGTTTTCCAGACGCAGCCAACTCATCAACAAGTTAGTGAATAGTGTGACCCACGCAGTGAAAAGCACTGTGTCCTTGCTGGTGCAGAAGGAGGTGAGTCTCCCCCTCCTTGGGGCCCAGATCCAGGCCTGGCGGGGGCAGGTGGGGGAATTTGCAGGCCTGGCTGTATCCTCTGGGCACTTTTCCTTTGGAGGTGAAAACTTCTCCTTGGGAGATCAGCTGGATTCTCCTCCTCTACTAATCAGCCTGGTGGGTAGCAGGGGAGGTCAGAGGCCTGACATTGGCTGAAATTGCCAGGTCTCAAACTTGGACCAGTCACCATATCCATGTACTACCAATATGCTTTTGTAGCTAACATCTTCAACACAATTGTACTTAAATACGTTTCCTTAGAAGCATTTATTTTTTAAAATAAAACTTTATATCTCTATCATAAATAGAAAATTAATAACAAATATCATACAATCAATGAAAAAAATTAACCCAGACTTATAAAATAGTTTTAATTTTTTTTCCATCTGTGCATCACACACAACCATGGGTACCATGTGCAGGATTCCTAGGCCAAAAGTTCCAGAGATTCGAATCAGTCATTCTGGAAGGGGACCCAGGAATGTGGGTTTATAAAAGAAAAAATCCTCCAGGTGGCTCTGTGGCCACTGAACCGGAGGTTAGTTATATTCCAAGTATGGTTCTCCACCAGCTTCAACCTCGTCTGGGTGCTTGATAGGAATCTCGGACCCCACCCCAGACCTACTGAATTGCAATCTGCAGGGAACCGTGTACACACAAGAGCATGAGATACTCTGCTCTACAGCCGTAGGGCATTTGACCCTTTAAAATTCCAGGGTTCCAAAGTTCAAGGTTTCTAAGCATATGGGGATGTTAACACTCTAGATTGTAGATTTTTGAGGTCCTAGAGTTCTAGTGTTCTAAGGTTTTAGGATTTTAACACCCTAGCCTTTCCAGATTTAAGACTGCTGGGATCCCGTTGTTCTAAAATCCTAAGGTTCAGGTCAGGCATGGTGGCTCACACCTGTAATCTCAGCTCTTTGAGAGTTCGAGGTGGGCAGATCACTTGAGGTCAGGAGTTCGAGATCACCCTGGACAGCATGGTGAAACCCTAAGTCTACTAAAAATACAAAAATTAGCCAGGCATCGTGGCATGTGCCTGTAAACCCAGTTTCTTGGGAGGCCGAGGCAGGAGAATCACTTGAACCTGGGAGGCAGAAGTTGCAGTGAGCAGAGATTGCACCACTGCACTCCAGCCTCG
>PVKP010031905.1:0-26510 GCA_004027715.1 Plecturocebus donacophilus | reverse complement strand
CTAGAATGCAGTCTAAAAATGGGTATTAAAAACCTCTTTTATGCCAATAATTGTGCTTAACAATGGAGACAGGAAGGAATAGGGGATGAAAATAACAAATAAGCAGCCAACCAATATTTTATTTAAACCTGTGAAATGCTATGCAATTGCTGAGGAGTGATTTACTTCCAATTATGTGGTCACTTTTAAAATAGGTGTACTATGATACTGAGAAAAATGTATGTTTTGTGGATTTGGGGAGGAGAGTTCTGTAAATATTTATTAAATTTACTTGTTCCAGGTCTGAGTTCAAGTCCTGGATATCCTTGTTAATTTTCTGTCTCATTGATCTGTCTAATATTGACAGTGTAATATTAAAGTCTCCCACTATTATTGTGTGGGAGTCTAAATCTCTTTGTAAGTCATTAAGAACTTGCCCTATGTATCTGGGTCCTCCTGTAATGGGTGAGTATATATTTAGGATCGTTAGCTCTTCTTGTTGCATTGATCCTTTTATCACCATGTAATGTCCCTCTTTGTTTCTTATGGTCTTTGTTGTTTTAAAGTCTGTTTTATCAGAGTTGAAAATTGCAGCTTCTGGTAATGCTAGCTGGCTGTTTTGCCCATTAGTTGATGTAGATTCTTCATTATGGTGATGCTCTTTACCTTGTGGTATGTTTTTGGAATGGCTGATACTGGTTGTTCCCATCCATGTGTAGTGCTTCTTTCAGAAGCTCTTGTAAAGCAGGCCTGGTGATGATGAAATCTCTGAGTACTTGCTTGTTCACAAAAATTTTTATTTTTCCTTCACTTATGAAGCTTAGTTTGGCCGGATATGAAATTCTAGGCTGAAAGTTCTTTTCTTTAAGGATGTTGAATGTTGGCCCCCACTCTCTTCTGGCCTGCAGGGTCTCCGCTGAGAGATCTGCTGTGAATCTGATGGGCTTCCCTTTGTGGGTAATCCGACCCTTCTCTCTGGCTGCCCTTAGCATTTTTTCTTTCATTTCAACCCTGGTGAATCTGACGATTATGTGTCTTGGGATTGCTCTTCTTGAGGAATATCTTTGTGGTGTTCTCTGTATTTCCTGGACTTGAATATTGGCCTGCCTTGCTAGGTTGAGAAAGTTTTCCTGGATGATATCCTGAAGAGTATTTTCCAGCTTGGATTCATTCTCTTCTTCACATTCAGGTACACCTATCAAACGTAGATTAGGTCTTTTCACATAGTCCCATATTTCTTGGAGACTTTGTTCATTCCTTTTTACCCTTTTTTCTCTAATCTTGCCTTCTTGTTTTATTTCATTGAGTTGATCTTCGACCTCTGTTATCCTTTGTTCTGCTTGGTCAATTCGGCTGTTGAAACTTGTGCATGCTCCGTGAAGTTCTTGTGTTGTGTTTTTCAGTTCCGTCAATTCACTTATATTCCTAAGTTGTCCATTCTCATTAGCATTTCGTTAAATCTTCTTTCAACGTTCTTAGTTTCTTTGCATTGGGTTAGAACATGTTCTTTTAGCTCACAGAAGTTTCTTATTATTCACCTTCTGAAGCCTGATTCTGACAGATCATCACATTCATTATCCGTCAGGTCTTCTTCCCTTGCTAATGAGGAGGTGTGATCCCCTGTAGGAGGAGAGGCATTCTGATTTTGGGTGTTCTCAGCCTTTTTGCACTGGTTTCTTCCCATTTTTGTGGATTTATCCACCTGTCGTCTTTGTAATTGCCAACTTTCAGATTGGGTCGCTGATTGGATGTCCGGCTTGGCTTGTTGGTTATGAAGTTTTTTCTGTTTCTTAGTTTTCCTTCAGTGGACGCCCCTTCCCCACAGAGCTGGGCCTTCCCGGGTTCAGCTGTGCTTGCTGTGAAACTCTCAGTCCTCAGCGCTTCCAATTGCTGTTCTCCCTGTGGGGATGGGACCAGCTGAGCCTGACTAAAAGGGCACCCAGTCCCGTACACTCCGCACTGAGAAGCGCTGTGCCGGGGCACCAGCAAAACAGCCGCGCCGGCCAAAAGAGTTGCGCTGGCGACCCGTGTGGCTCCTCTGCCGGGAATCTTCCAGTTTATGGGCAACAAAAATTCATCTGAAATTGCAGCGTCCACTCGCTCTCTGCGCTTTCACTGGGAGCTACAGTCCTGAGCTGCTGCTATGCGGCCATCTTGGATGTCTCTCCCCTAGTTAGCATTTTGTCTAACCTTTTTTCAAGATTTTTAGCTTTCTTGCATTGGGTTAGAACATGCCTATTTAGCTCAAAGAAGTTTGTTATTACCCACCTTCTGAAGCCTGCTTCTGTCTATTTGCCAAACTCATTCTCTGTCCAGTTTTGTTCCTTTACTGGCAAGATGTTGTGATCCCTTGGAGGAGAAGAGGTGTCCTGGTTTTTGGAATTTTCAGCCTTTGTGCGCTGTTGCTTCCCATCTTTGTGGGTTTATCTACCTTTGGTCTTTGAAGTTGTGACCTTTGGATATCCTTTTTGTTGATGTTGAAACTATTTCTGTTTGTTTTTAGTTTCCTTCTAACAGTCAGGCCCCTCTGCTGTAAGTCTGCTGGAGTTTGCTGGAGGTCCACTCCAGACCCTGCATGCCTGGGAATCACCAGCTGGTGCTGCAGAACAGCAAAGATTGTTGCCTGTCCATTTTTCTGGTAGTTTCATCCCAGAAGGGTACCTGCCAGATGCCATCCAGAGCTCTCCTATATGAGGTGTTTGTTGGCCCCTAGTGGGAGGTGTCTCCTAGTCAGGATACACAGGGGTCAGGGAACCACTTGGGGAGGCATTCTGTCTCTTATCAGAGCTCGAATGTTGTGCTGGCAGTCCTGCTGCTCTCTTCAGAACTGCCTGGCAGGGATGGTTAAGTCTGCTGAAGCTGTACCCACAACCACCCCTTTTCCCAGGTACTATTTTATGTGGTCAGACTAGGAGGTTGTCTCCCTCTCCTCTTCCCTCCCTCTTCTTTCATTTAGTAGATAGATAGGTGCTGAAGATACAATCAGTTCTTACTCTTAGTAGATAGGTGCTGGGGATGTAAAGACAAAGACTCATAACCAACAAGGACATACATGCAGAAAAATAATACAGCAGATATAAGTGCTAGTGGAAGTGTGTGCATTCTGATTAGACTACAAAGGACAAATCCATCCTTCTGAGGAATGGGCATGGGGAGCTTCACTAAAGAGGTGTGGTTTCAGGAGCATAGATTAGGTACTTTTGCAGTTTTTCCCAGCTCACTTGCTCATGCATTCAACATGGATTTTCCCACTCAGGAAATATATTTTGGCTACCTCCTCTATGCTCTGCACTTTGCTAGGCACAGGGGATACAAATACTAATTATATTCATTTGTCTAAGAAGTTTATACTTTTAGCTTAATTCTAGTAGCTTGACATGATGTCTCCCCACCATTTGTAATGCAGCTATCTCTGAGAAGGGTTCTGTTTTAACCTGATATCAATATTTTTATCTTATGAATGTTTTCTTCCTTCCCTTCCTCCTGCCTTCCTGCCTCTCTCACTCCCTCCTCTCTTTTTTCTCTTCTTTCTTTCTCTTTCCTCTCTCTTTTTCTTTCTCTCTCCCACTCCCCTTCCCTTCCATTTGTTGACAGAAAGAGTTAGACTGGGCTATTGCATGATGATCTGTCTATACTGTGGTAAGACAGAGGCCCAGGAACTGGATAGATTTATTCAGTCTCAGTAGTAACCAGGAAAGGCCTCTACTGTGGACTAGAGAACCTGTTTTTAAGTCCCCTCCCTTCTGAATTCTCAACATGCTACAGATACACTGCACTCTGTCTTAAGCAAGGAAATGGCCCTCATTTCCAGCCTTAAGATACTATGAGATGGTATCTTAGGGGTTTATTGCCCTGATAGCCTGTTTATGGATGATATGTATAACCTCAGCTCACATGTTTCTCCTTACCATATTCTATGCCCATTAATGATGTCATCTGAGACTGTATTAACAATAGATATTCCCAAACATCCTATCCTTCCTCCGTCAATAGCTCAGGCCAACACTTTCTGCATCTTATTGGTTAGTGTTTGGAGAAATAATCATTATATGTATAGACCAACTAAATTCATTCAGTTGCAAGCATAAAATTCTTTTAACCAAACAAAGATTTATTAACTCAAACAACCCAATCATGAAATGATAGTGCTGGCCTTAGGAGCAACTGGAACCAGAGCTGCCCTGTACATTTACACATTTTGCTTACTGCACAGATGCCCAGCCAAGGGAGCAAGTAGAAGCTGGAATCCAGCCCTTGTGCCATTCCTCAAGCTGTGCTCTTTGGCATGAGACTGTGAACCCCACAGGTACCTTCTGCTCACCTGCAGGGCCAGGCCTGCCCAAAGGCAGTGCATTTCTCTCTACTTGGTCCACTCAGAGGAGAGTCTCATCTTTTACCTATCCACAGATTATTGTTTTCCCTTCTATCTCAATAAGAGCCTCACTATCGAGCTTGCATGAATGAGATTCTCACAGCTTAAGTATGTTTGCAGGATACTCCTCACCAGCTAAGCAAGTGTGATAATTGACTTGGCATGGTGATAGTATTGGGGCTGGTATCATTCACAGTCATTAGATGTTCCTTAATACTAGCTGGGAGAATTATTGTCATCCTGAAAAGGAATATCATAAAAATTGTGGAAATGAGGAGTACAAGTCTAGCAACTATAAATCAGGGCCTTCTAAGGAAGAATTTGACTTTATCAGAGGCACTTAGGAACAGAGTTGATGCTGAGAAAAAAAGTATATCACCATTGGCAAGAGTAACTTGAGAAGCTCTTCAAAAATGCAGAAGAAATAAGAAAATGTAAAAGAGGATTATGAATATAGAAGACAGATGACAGAAGCTTTATCAGATAATTAGAAGTGCTTTTGAAAAGTGTCCCAAACAATTAGAAGCAGATTAAATTAGGAAAGATAACGAAAATATTTCTTGATTTTTAGAAAAGATCTTAAATAGGTAAAATTAATAAAATGTTACTTATATATAGTCAGATACAAGGTTTGAATTATAAAGAGGGAAAAAAATCTCATGAATACCCCCAACAAAAGGAAGAAAACAAATGAAGAGCTTATCAACAGAGGAATTAATATCAGTTGGTGACATTTTAATTTTTTTCAAAATAAATGCTGGACCACAATGGAGCAACATCTGGAATTGTGGTAGCTGTGAGAGGAAGGAATGTTACCCCAAATTGAAATCATTTTCATATAGGCAGAGGACTAGTGTATACACCCACTAACTCTTTCTGAAAAAGTTAACTAAACTTAATATCCAACTGACCTAAGTCTTAATAATGACATACTGAAGCCATTTTAAAAATACAAATATTTACTAAAAACTTCACAAACCCACAGCAAATATCATACTGAATGGGAAAAACTGGAAGCATTCCCTTTGAAAACTGGCACAAGACAAGAATTCCCTCTATCACCACTCCTATTCAACATAGTTTTGGAAGTTCTGGCCAGGGCAATCAGGCAAGAAAAAGAAATAAAGGGTATTTAATTAGGAAAAGATAAAGTTAAATCATCTCCATTTGTAGACAACATGATTGTATGTTTAGAAGACCCCATCATCTCAGCCCAAATCTCCTTAAGCTGATAAGCAACTTCAGCAAAGTCTCAGGATACAAAATCAATGTGCAGAAATCACAAGCATTCCTATACACCAATAACAGACAGAGAGTCAAATCAGAGTGAACTCCCATTCACAACTGCTACAAAGAGAATAAGATACCTGGGAATACAACTAACAAGAGATGTGAAGGACCTCTTCAAGGAGAACTACAAACCACTGCTCAAGAAAATAAGAGGATACAAACAGATGATGGAAAAACATTCCATGTTCATTGTTAGGAAGAATGAATAATGTGAAAATGGCCATACCATCCAAAGTAATTTATAGATTCAGTGCTACCTCCATCAAGCTACCATTGACTATCTTCAGAGAATTGGAAAAAAACCACTACAAACTTTATATTGAACCAAAAAAGAGCCCACATAGCCAAGAAAATTCTAAGCAAATAGAACAAACCTGGAAGCATCATGCCACCTGATTTCAACTATGCTAAAAAGCCACAGTAATCAAAACAGCATGGTACTGGTACCAAAACAGATATATAGACCAATGGAACAGAACAGAGGCCTTAGAAGTAATGCCACACATCTACAACCATCTGATATTTGACAAACCTAACAAAAATAAGCAATGGAGGAAGGATTCCATATTTAATAAATGGTGTTGGGAAAACTGGCTAGCCATATGCAGAAAACGGAAACTGGATCCCTTCCTTCACCTTATACAAAAATGAACTCAAGATGGATTAAAGACTTAAATGTAAGACCTAACAGCATAAAAGCTTAGAAGAAAACCTAAACAAAACTAATTCAGGACGTGGACATGTGCAAGGACTTCATGACTAAAACAACAAAAGCAATGACAACAAAAGCCAAAATAGACAAATAGGATCTAATTAAGCTAAAGAGCTTCTGCACAGCAACAGAAACTATCATTAGAGCAAACCAACAACCAACAGAATTGGAAAAAAGTTTTGCAATCTACCCAGCTAACAAAGGGCTAATATCCAGAATCTACAAAGAACTTAAACACATTTAAAAGAAAAGAAACAACCCCATCAAAAAGTGGGCTAAGAATATGAACGGACACTTCTCAAAAGAAGACATCTATGAAGCCAACAAACATATGAAAAAAAGCTCATCATCACTGGTCATTAGAGAAATGCAAATCAAAGCCACATTGAGATACCATCTTATACCAGTTAGAATGGTTATCATTAAAAAATCAGGAGACAACAGATGCTGGAGAGGATGTGGAGAAATAGGAACACTTTTACACCGTTGGTGCGAGTGTAAATTAATTAAGTCATTGTGGAATACATTGTGGTGATTCCTCAAGGACCTAGAACTAGAAATACCATTTGGCCCAGCAATCCCATTACTGAGTATATATCCAAAGGATTATAAATTGTTCTATTATAAAGACATATGTACACATATGTTCATTGAGGCACTGTTTACAATAGTAAAGACCTGGAACCAACCCAAATGCCCATCGATGATAGACTGGACAAGGAAAATGTGGCACATATATACCATGGAATACTATGCAACCACAAAAAAGGATGAGTTCTGTCCTTTGTAGGGACATGGATGAACCTGGAAACCATCATTCTCAGCAAACTGACACAAGAACAGAAAATTAAATACTGCATGTTCTCCGTCATAAGTGGGTATTGAATAATGAGAACACATGGACACAGGGAGGGAAACATCATACACTGGGCCCTGCCAGGAGGTGGGTAGTTAGGGGAGGGAAAGCATTTGGAGAAATACCTAGGTAGATGACGAGGTGATGGAGTCAGCAAACCACCAAGGGACATTTATACCTATGTAACAAACCTGCATGTTCTGCACATGTACCCCAGAACTTAAAAAAAAAGAAACTTCATATAAAACTTATTGCATGCACAGATTTCATATTTATATTTTTAACTATTCTCAAGCAATCCAAAGACTTACATAGCAGTGTTCAATTGTATTGAAGTAGAAAGAGGCAAGGTGAGTTGAGTTGCATAGCTAGGAAGCTAATATTATTATCCCACCATCTACATCTGCATATATAGGGCTGTTTTCCTTACCTTAGTACACATTTAACTCCCCTGCAGTGATTAAAGTAAAATTATTTCTTTGTTAAAAAACAGCCATCATCTTAGAGAAAAATATTAGCTAAAGTAAAAAAGGCAATCAAGTAGTAATACTCTAAGGACCTGCTCAGTAAACAGAACTAGAAACGTGCTTATTATTTTACTCCACAAATATTTATTGAGCACTTACTATGTACTGGCCATTGTCCCAAATCTGCAAAAATAATGATGAATAAGACGGATATGATATTTGCTTTTTTGGAGCTAATAGAGAAATCAATTAAGCAAATTAAATAATTAAAAAGTATGAAAGGCATGAGAATAAGAATGAGGACTTCCTTTAGATAATATAAGAAGGACAGGTGCTTAAAAAATACTTTCAAATGAGTCTTGAAGGATGAGACAATTTTCATCATGAAGGTAGTTGGGAGCCTTTTTTGTCATATACATTTAGCATTTGTGTAGTTATTGTACCAATAAACAGTGTATAGGTTGACCTGGCTTACACTTTTGAAAGATCCCTTTGTAGGGCAGAGGAGGGTAAGGACAGAAGAAGAAATATCTGTGCTCCAGGTGGGAGATGGTGACATCCATGTGGCAGGTAGAGGATGGCATGGAAATGGTAGCAGCAGTGGAGAAAACGAGATAGTGTTTTAGTCTGAGACATATCAAGTCTGGGATGTCTGCATGACATTCAGATGGAGATGTCAAGTAAGTAGTTAAGGATGTAATTCCTGAGGTCAGAGAAGTCAAAGGTACAAGTACAATCTGTATTTGAGAATCAGCAGCACATAGATGACATTTAAAACCATGAAAACTGATGATACCATCAAGGAAGAAAGTATGGGGAGAGAAAAAATACCAGAATTGAGTACTATACAATAGTAGATAGTACTCAAACAGGAAGACAGCAAGTCAGCACATACAGTAGGCTTGCCAGGCCATCATTTCTTGGGCAAAATTCTTGGATATAGGCATTTTAGCATATGTTCATATTCTCCATTGCTTATTACATTTCAGATCAAGGTCCAGGAACTAACAAGCACAGATATTGGACTACAGCTCTTGGACTGTGGGACTTTTAAGCTGTCTGACCAAGGAAGGATCAGCTCTTCACTTGACACAATCAGTACCTTGATTCAACAGCATCTGAGCAGTGGAACTTTGCTCCAGTCCTATTCTGCAAGTTCCATGTTTATGGCTGATGAAACACTAGCCCTACTTCTGATGTGAACAGGGAACTGAGATCTAAGACTTAGAGTTGCAACTGATGTGGTGACTTACTGGCAAGATTTTCCATAACAGCATTTTTGTTTGGAGAAACATTAGACCCTCCCGTGGTCTGGTCAGGTTCCTGGGGTCTAAGCTTTCTGGTTGATTAGCTTTATTGACTGAAGCACTGAGCTATAGTCACTTTCCATGGAGCTTTGCTGGAGTCCTACAAGAGATGAGTCTTAAACAGATTAATCCTTTACTCCCAATTTGCCTTCTAAATCCAAAAGGTGGTATCTATGCAGTATGCCTTCATGTTAGAAAGATATACTATTTCAATCCTAAGAGCTGTGAGACTAGTCACTGAAATCACTTTAAGAGACATGGTAAGATGGTTAGTATTAGTTGACTACCCCTAGAAGGCAGGACATTCTCACCTGAGGTGTAAGGGCAATTCTATTCATACTAACAATCAGGAGGAGCATATTCTTCAGTTTGAAAAGTACAGCCATGTCAGCAGCATCTGCAGCTGTAGCCCAGGGGTTGACACATACTGGCAAATTGGATAAAGAGTCAAGACCCATTGGTGTGCTGTATTCAGGAGACCCATCTCACATGCAAAGACACACATAGACTCAAAGGGATGGAGGAAGATTTCAAAGGCAAATGGAAAGCCAAAAAAAAGCAGATGTTGCAATCCTAGTCTCTGATAAAATAGACTTTAAACCAACAAAGATCAAAAGAGACAAAGAAGGGCATCACATAATGGTAAAGGGATCAATGCAACAAGAAGAGCTAACGATCCTAAATATATATGCACCCAATACAGGAGCACCCAGATACATAAAGCAAATTCTCAGAGACCTAGAGACTTAAACTCCCATACAATCATAGTTGGAGACTTTAACACCTCATTGTCAATACTAGATAGATCAATGAGACAGAAAATTAACAAGAATATCCAGGACGTGAACTCAGATCTGGACCAAGTGCACCTAATAGACATCTACAGAACTCTCTACCCCAAATCCACAGAAAATACATTCTCCTCAGTACCACATCACACTTATTCTAAAATTGACCACATAATTGGAAGTAAAACACTCCTCAGCAAATGTGAAAGAATGGAAATCATAACAAACAGTCTCCCAGACCACAGTGCAAACAAATTAGAACTCAGCATTAAGAAAATCATTCAGAACCACACAACTGCATGGACACTGAACAACCTGCTCCTGAATGATTGCTGGATAAATACTGAAATGAAGAGAGAAATAAAGTTGTTCTTTGAAACCAATGAGAATGAAGACAATGTACCAGAATCTGTGGGACACATTTAAAGCAGTGTGTAGAGGGAAATTTATAACACTAAATATCCACAAGAGAAACAAGAAAAAAACTAAAATCAACACCCTAATGTCACAATTAAAAGAACTAGAGGAGCAAGATCAAATAAATTCAAAAGCTAGCAGAAGAGAGGGAATAACTAAGATCAGGGCAGAACTGAAGGAGATAGAGACACAAAAAACCCATGAATCCAGAAGCTGGTTTTTTGAAAAGATCAACAAAATAGAACCCTAACCAGACAAATAAAGAATAAAAGAGAGAAGAATCAAATAGATACAATAAGAATGATAAAGGGGATCTCATCACTGATCCCACAGAAATACAAACTACTATCAGAGATTACTACAAACACCTCTGTGCACATAAACCAGTAAATCTACAAGAAATGGATACATTCATGGACACTTACACCCTCCCAAGACTAAACCAGGAAGAAGTCAAAACTCTAAAGAGAACAATAACAAGGTCTGAAGTTGAGGCAGCAATTAATAGCCTACCAACCAAAAAAAGTCCAAGACCAGACAGTTTAAAAGCCGAGTTCTACCAGAGGTACAAAGAAGAGCTGGTACCATTCCTTCTGAAACTATTCCAAACAACAGAAAAAGAGAGACTCCTCCCTAACTCACTTTATGAGTCTAACATCATCCTGATACCAAAAACTGGCAGAAACACAACTACAAAAGAAAATTTCAGGCCAATATCCATGATGAACATTGATGTGAGTATCCGCAATAAAATACTGGCAAACCAAATCTAACAGCACATCAAAAAGCTTATCCATCATGATCAAGTCAGCTTCAGCCCTGAGATGCAAGGCTGTTTCAACATACACAAATCTATAAACATAATCCATCACATAAACAGAACCAAACACAAAAACCACATGATTATCTCAATAGATGCAGAGAAGGCTTTCGACAAAATTCAACAGCCCTTTAAGCTAAAAACTCTCAATAAAGTAAGTATTGATGGAATATATCTCAAAATAATAAGAGCTATTTATGACTAATCCACAGCCAATATCATACTGAAGGGAAAAACTGGAAGCATTCCCTCTGAAAACTGGCACAAGACAAGGATGCCCTTTCTCACCACTCCTATTCAACATAGTATTGGAAGTTCTGGCCAGGGCAATCAGGCAAGAAAAAGAAATAAAGGGTATTCAATTAGGAAAAGAGGAAGTCAAATTGTCTCTATTTGCAGACAACATGATTGTATATTTAGAAGACCCCATCGTCACAGCCAAAAATCTCCTTAAGCTGATAAGCAACTTCAGCAAAGTCTCAGGATACAAAATCACTGTGCAAAAATCACAAGCATTCCTATACACCAATAACAGACTAACAGCCAAATCATGAGTGAACTCTCATTCACAATTGCTACAAAGAGAATAAAATACCTAGGACTATAATTAACAAGGGATGTGAAGAATCTCTTCAAGGAGAACTCCAGATCACTGCTCAAAGAAATAAGAGAGGACATAAACAGGTGGAAAAACATTCCATGCTCATTGTTAGGAAGAATCAATATCGTGAAAATGGCCATACTGCCCAAAGTAATTTATAGGTTCAGTGTTATCCCTATCAAGCTACCGATGACTTTCTTCACAGAACTGGGGAAAAAAAATTTAAATTTCATATGGAACCAAAAAGAGCCCACATAGCCAAGACAATCCTAAGCACACGCACACACACACACACACACAATGAAGGTGTCATGCTAGCTGACTTCAAACTATATCACAAGGCTACTGTAATCAAAATAGCATGGTACTGGTACCAAAACAGATCTATAGACCAATGGAACAGAACAGAGGCCTCAGAAATAATGCCACACATCTACAACAATCTGGTCTTTGACAAACCTGACTAAAACAAGAAGTGGGGAAAGAATCCCATATTTAATAAATGGTGTTGGGAAAACCAGCTAGCCATATGCAGAAAGATGAAATGGGACCCCTTTCTTATACAAAAATGAACTCAAGATGGATTAAAGAGTTAAATGTAAGACACCTAACACCATAAAAACCCTAGAAGGAAACCTAAACAATACCATTCAGGACATAGGCATATGCAAGGACTTCATGACTAAAACATCAAAAGCAAAGACAACAAAAACCAAAATAGACAAATGGGATCTAATTAAACTAAAGAGTTTCTGCACAGCAAAAGAAACTATCATCAAGGTGAACGGGCAACCTACAGAATGGGAGAAAATTTTTGCAATCTACCCATCTGACAAAGGGCCTATATCCAGAATCTACAAAGAACTTAAACACATTTACAATAAAAAATAACCCCATCAAAATTGGCCAAATGATATGAACAGACAGTTCTCAAAAAGAGAATTTGTGCAGCCAACAAGCATGCATATATATATATATATATATATATATATATCTCATCATCACTGATCATTAGAGAAATGCAACTCAAAACTACATTGAGATACTATCTCACACCAGCTAGAATGGCGATCATTAAAAAATCAGGAGACAACAGATGCAGGAGAGGGTGTGGAGAAATAGGAAAGCTTTTACACTGTTGGTGGGAGTGTAAATAATTCAACCATTGCGGAAGACAGTGTAGCAATTCTTCAAGGATCTAGAAATAGAAATACTATTTGACCCAGCAATCCCATTACTGGGGTATATACCTAAAGGATTATAAATCATTCTATTATAAAGACAAATGCACACGTATGTTTATTGCGGCACTGTTCAGAATAACAAAGACTTGGAACCAACCCAAATGCCCATCAAAGATAGACTGGATAAAGAAAATGTGGCACATATATATGATGGAATACTATGCAGTCATAAAAAAGGATGAGTTCATGTCCTTTGCAGGGACGTGGACAAAGCTGGCAACCATCATTCTCAGCAAACTGACACAAGAACAGAAAACCAAACACGGCATGTTCTCACTCATAAGTGAGTGTTGAACAATGAAAACACATGGACACAGGGAGGGAAACATCACACACTGGGGCCTGTTGGGGGTTGGGGAGCTAGGGGAGGGATAGCGGGGCGTGGGGGCCTAGGGAAGGCATAGCATTAGGAGAAATATCTAATGTAGATGATGAGGTGATGGATGCAGCAAAACACCATGGCACATGTATATCTATGTAAAAAACCTGCATGCTCTGCACATGGACCTCAGAACTTAAAGTATAATAAAAATAATAATAAAATTTTTAAAAAAAGAAAAAGGCATCAACAAAATTTGGAAAATGAAGATTGGTTGAATTAGATGGAGAAGTGGCAAATGTTTGAAAAGAGGGATGACAAAGAGAAAACCCATCTCTAACCCCCTGAACACTTCACATATTGGAAGAAGAGGGTGCATTAGTTAGGAATAGTTCCAATAATAACGTGTGAGAAACAATCATAAAACCTTGGTGGCATACAATAATCTTTGTTATTCACACTTCTGAAGACCGGTTGGTTTACTCATGCATTTGTGCATCAGCCAGTGGCTTTTCTCAAGCCTGGGCTTGGCTGAGCCCCTTAGCTGGGGTGGCTCTTTAGTGCTTGTCTCTCACCCTCCCCTGAGGCCAGGAAGCTAGCACAATCATGTGCTTCTCACAGGGAAGGCAGAGGCACAGAAGGACAAGTGAAAAAGCTAGGGTTAGGCTCAGAACTGGCACACTGTCACTCACACCTTATCTCTTGGCCAAAGAGAATCACATGGCCAAGCCTAATAATAACGTGGCCAAGAGTCTTTAGTGAGAGGAACTGCAGAGTCACATGTCAAAGGACATGGGTGAAGGGAGGAGTGAAGAAGTAGATCCAATAGTACCATCTGCCTGACTTAGTCTGCCCGGGCTCCTGTAAGAAAAAACCATGGATTGGGTGGCTCCTAAGCAACAGAAATTGATTTCTCACAGCTCTGGAGGCTGGAAAGAGCAAGATCAAGGTGTCAGCAGATTCACTGTCTGGTAAGGCCCTGCTTCCTGGTTTACAGTTGGTGCCTCCTCACTGTGTCCTCACACGGTGGAAGGGACAAATGAGTTCCCTGGGATCTCTCCTAACAGCACTAATCCCATTCATGAGGGCTCTACCTTCATGATCTAGTCGTCTCCCAAATGCCCGACCTCCAAATACCGTCATGCTGGGGATTTGGCGTCTACACTTGAATTTTGGAGGGCCATAAACATTCAGCCTATAGCACTGCCATAGCAGGACTGAGAGGATGACCTGAAGGCGAGAGATCTACATGGAAGTCTTGAGGGGAAGTTAGAACCACAACTTTCTGTCTCCTGTCCCATAATTAGCAGAGGGCTGGAGGGACAGGAGAGGCAAATGTCGAAATAATGGGAAAAAGTAAAAGTCTACATTTGGAAAAGTAAAAACTACTCTCCACTCCCTATTTATCTCCCAGAACTCCAGCAAGTCTGGAGAATAAACTGATAGTCTTTCCTGGAAAAGCTGGATGGACCCAGAGAAAAGACCAACAGATAGTGCTCTCATGGAGATGAATTGGTGGAGGGACGTGGTAAATGAAGGAAATTTCTAAAACAAGCAGTTAGTAATTATATATAATTATACATAAATTATATATGTGTGTATATGTAATCTGTAAATATGTAAAATTTTAATTTTATATATTTATATATATTAATATATAAATATATATTATTATATAAAATATTAAAAAATTTATATTTACATATATGCTACATGTAGCATATATGTAATTATATACATATATATAGCAAAATTACTATATATGCTATATACAGTAATACATATTACTGTATATACATAATTACTATATATACTATGTATACACATGTAGTAATTATACACATGTATAGATTTTACATATATGTATATAGTAAAATTATAACATATATAATTTTACAACAGTAATGAATTAGAGATGGAATCAGCCCATGAGGAAAATTATTTCAAAGGGTGGTGATGAGAAATGAGGTGGTAAATTGAGGGATATATGGGTTTATATACATATATATATATATATATATATATATATATATATATAAAATGCAGTGGTGCAATCTTGGCTCACTGAAACCTCCGCCTCCTGGGCTCAAGCAATTCTGCCTCGGCTTCCCAAGTAACTGGGATTGCAAGCACATGCCACCACATCTCGCTAATTTTTTGTATTTTTAGTAGAGATGGGGCTTCACCATGTTGGCCCGGCTGGTCTCAAACTCCTGACCTCAAGTGATCCACCTGACTCGGTCTCCCAAAGTGCTGGGATTACAGCCGTGAGCCACCACATTCAGCCTAATATTTTTAAAGTATATTTTATGATGCGGGAGAGATAAGGATGAACACTCAAAGTCTTTGAGAAGACAAAAATCTGATGTCATCTAGAATACAGGTAATTCTGGACATTTCCAAAGCATTAGCAACATGTCTGTTTAGGAATTGAGAGATTCTGTTTCTATTTGTTATTTTGCAACATTGTGGACACACACACACACACAGCAGGTGGTTATATTCATGCTGTGGACAGGTGATTTTGTTTTTCATGTGCTTTCTAAACTTTATATAATAAAGATGCCATTAATTTCAAATCTGGGGGGAAATGCTAGGACCACCCATTTATTTTTTAATATTTTTTTTCTTTCATAAAATGTTTCCGGTAGGGCAGATAGACTACCAAGGAAGTAGTACTTTAAGTAAGTTGACATAATTTAAAATACTCTGTCTTTTGGGGAATGATTTTGCCTAAGGGGATGAATGGATGGCTTAACAGAACCCTGAAAAACAAAATCATTCCATCCTTCCCTTCCTATGCTCCTCTCTCTGCAGAGTGGCCTATCTTCACTACATGACAGTTGTCGCAGCCTCCCTCTCACTGTTTCACATGTTTTGTCTCTCACTCCCTCAGGCTATTTTCAGTTTGCCCCTCCCACTGCCTGATCTATTTTCATGTAAAGAACATGATTTCTGAGAGTCCTACTTCATTTTTTCTGGTCCCCCTGGGGACTGGCCTGAATACACTTTGTTAGGGAATTATGTTGCACCAACTGCGGGGAATGAATTAAATTACTAATGGATCTTTCTCTCTCAGGACTCGGGGGAAAATGCAAGTAAGCTGGCTGTGTCATCTCAGATCCCTGTGGTTCTGCTAGGTCTGCTAGGACCCCAGACTCTCTGCCTCGCTTACTATGTACTGGCCATTGTCCCAAATCTCTCTAGCCTCCCGTCATCTCTGGAACCAGATGAATTTGGATTAACACCTCTGCCTCTGACTAGTCATGTGGTTTTGGACAAATCCTTATGCTCCCTAAGCTTAGGTGTCCTTATGTGTAAGATGGGGGTAATAGTACACACACCATTGAATTTAAGGCTGGAAAACAGCTACAATAGGGTTCGGTGAATAGAAATTTCCATCCTTTCTTCCTACTTGATTTTTCTACTTTTTCTGTTCCAGTTTATTTTCTTAACTAGAAAACTATAATGCTCCTGTCACAACATGAGGGATGTCCTACCTTCCTCTCTGTAGTTGTAGCTAGGCTACACTCAGACACAAATAGAGATGGAAATAAAGGAACTTAGCTCTGGGAGAATGACAGCTGAGAGAGCTTCTCTCTTAAGACCTTTCGCAATTAAAACAAATAAAAATATAGCAGCCTGCCTATCTTCCACACCTGTATGATCTTAGATATTTGTTCTGACCCAGGAACTACAATAGGTTCTTTTAGGCTTAACCTTGTTTAAGCCTCAGGCAGCCTTGTGAGATATTATCATCCCCAAATCACAAAGAAGAGAAGCGAAGCTCAGAGAGGTTGCTCAAGGTCAAATTGCTGGTGAATGCTGAAGACAAGATTCAAAACTACAAGAAATCTGAACTCTTCATAAGCTCGGGGGTAGATTCATCTGCCTTAATTTTACAGCAATTTTCTGTCCCTCTTGCAAGAAGGGACTGAACTTGGGATACTGAACTTGAAGACACTAATTAATCCAAAACACTGATATCTCTGTAGTTATTAGCACTGCTCTCTTTGAAAAGATTCTTCCTTTATTTCTTTTTTGTTGTCTTCCTCTTAATAATTTATAACCCAGTGGAGTGTTTTGGGATTACCAAGGAATTCATTCATTTGTTTATAACTTCTACACCCATCAACCTACTGCATGCTGGAAACTGTGTAAAACACTAAAGATACACAGGTATTGATGAGGTCAGTCTTGCACGGAGAGAGAAACATAAATGTACTATGACCGAGTCCTATGGGAGGGGAGCATGAAGAAATGCTGACTCTATGAGTATGAGTAATTGCGAGTGGATGCATCAGGTAGGAGGCATTCAGCTACAAGTAAAAGAAAACCCAGTTTGAACTGATTTAAACAATAAATGAAATGTATTATCTCACAAAAAATAATGTCCAAGTCATGGTAGGCAAAAGTTACAGAATGGCCAGGGCTCGGATTCCATTTCTCTGCTCCCCTCTCAGCTCTGCCATCTTTTGTGGGCTTAATTTGACCTCAGCTCACCTAATTCATGCGGTATGATGACTAGAAGCAGTACCTTGGGCAATAATTTTCTTGTTTGTGTCTAACAAAAAAGAGAGAAAAACTTCTGCTCAAATTGTGAAAACATATTTCCCTTCATTCAGTACAGGTCATATTCCCACTCCAGGGACATTCACATGGGATGTAAAGGAACAGGATTATCCTCCTGGGCTTTGGCTAAAAAGGACCACTTCCCTGAAATACACTTCACTAGAATCATGTACATGATATAGGAAGTAAAACAAAGAAAGCAGTGAATAGATGCTGGATAGGTAACCAAGAATGTCTATAGCAGTAGAATTCAGAGAAGGGGTGGTATTTGAGCTGGATGTTGATGGGTGAATAAGAGCTCATCACATAGCAAGGGTCAACAGTGCATTTCTAGTGAAGGAAAAAGCTGATGACGCCTGGGCTGTCAGTTCCATGGGAACAAAGTGGAAGGGAGAAAGAGGGCTTGGAAGAGGTGGGAACAGTCTAGGAAGAATCACATATTCCTTATAAAGTATTTGTTTTTGGTCTGCAGGCGATGGAGAAATGATGATAGTTTTTATTTGATGACAGGGAATATGAGGTTGAATTTCTGTCAGGAAGATTAGCTTCACAGACTGGAGTATAAAAAACAGGCTAGCAACAAGAAGAGAGCTGCAAAGTTTCAGGTGAAAGATATCAAGTTCCTGTCTGGATCAACCTGGATGTGGATGGGCATGTAAGGGGCATTTGTGAGATCACATTTCCTCTTGAAGTCCCCTCCCAAGGTCACCGAAACACAGGAGTGAATTGACTGTGATGACGGAATGACATAGAAGTAGCATTAGTGAGAGTGAGGCTGGAAGTGCACATGTCTAATCCATGAACCAGAGGACCAGGAGTTTCAGGTGTAAGGAGTGGGGCGGGAATAGGTCACAATTAGCTTCCTTGGCTTTTCTGGGTCTGCAGTGTTTATCATTTGCACAGAGGTTTCTGAGTTAATGTGAGACTTGTGATGAGAAAGAGCGCCTCAGCACCCACTCAGTAGACCATGGGGTTCCTCTTTCCGGTTCATGGTAAGCTGTTTCTTCTCTGCACATTCACTGAGATGCTGGCAGATTCCTGACCTTGTTACCAGGGGCTGCTCCTGCAGTTGCTGAGGCTGATATAACCCCTGCTTAGGATGGATCAGGGACTTGCAGCTTAAGCCAATTAGAATGTTTATCAGGCAAAACCCACTGGCAGTGGGTAGCAGAGGAGAAGCCTCTCATTCACTCCTAAGCCCATGGTCCAGCGATGCAGGACTTGGGGCGTATCTTTCTAACTAGTCTTTTATTTCATAATTCAAGTTCTTCTGGACATTATTTTTCTCCACCCCATTGAATTACTAAGGGACTCCTTCGACTCTAACCTAGGATGGAAATATATCTTGATAGTAGGGAATCTAGGTGGACATCACAGACAGCGGCATGGCCCTCCTGCTTCTGTGGCATAGCATCAGGAGGGGCACTCTGCTTGCTTTCTAAGTTCTCCTCTCTGATAGATCAGTCCTGCCAGCATAAAAACATGCTATAATATCTCACGTAGCAGAAACAACAGCAGCAGCAACAACAACAAAGACCTCTTAGACCCCTGGTGCTTTCCAACTACTGCTCCATTTCTCCCTTCCCCTGTATAGGAAAGCAACTTCAAAGAGCTGCCCAAACTGCTTCTACTTCCTCGTCCCGCATTCTCTCCTTAGCCCAGGCCCATCATGTTTTCATCTCTACTGTTGTATGGGAATTGTCCTTATCAAGACATTTGTGATTTCAGTCTGGGTAAATGCAATGTAAAGTTCTCAATCCCCATTACTTAGTCTCTTAGAGCACTTGACATATTTGATCATTCTTTTTTGAAACTTTTTTTCACTTACACTTCAAGTCAACATGTGTTTCTAGTCATCTGCCTATGTAACTAGTTGTTTCTTGATCTTCTTGGCTCTATCTCCCTTCTTTAATTAGCCACTAAATGGTGGAGTGTCCCAGGATTCAATCTTTGGACCTCTTTTCCCTCTGTTATCTGCTCACTCTCTGGATGAGCTCATTTAGGTTCATGGCTTTAAACACCATTAATATGCCAAGGACTCAAAAATGTACTCTTACCGTCCTGAGCACCATATTTATATAGCTACCTCCAAGATGCCTCTGTGTGGATGTCTACCTGGCAACTTGTGACATTGTTTAGCATCTACTTTATAATACTGTAACATAGAAAGTGTGCTCCAAAAGTGTATATTAGTAACTTTAAGCTACAGAGAGTTGCTTTAATCAGGAGTTTGCACTACAGCTGGCTTCGTTGCAGAAAGGCCATCCTCCAGAGGCAGCTACTACAAGCACTTCAGCTATCTTTAACTCTGATCAACACCAGACATTTTGCTAATTAGCATGCTGAAGTCAAAACCGGGTTTTCATTTGTGAAATTAGTGGCTTGTTAATCAGCATAATGGATGTTAGAAATGGGCTTTTATAGGTCGAATTAGAGGTAATCAAGAAATGGGAATTGGCTAAAATGTTGTAGGGACATTTTCTACCCATATAAAAATAAAATATAAGAAGCCTGTAAGACCTATAGGCTATACCTTTAGAAACAGTACCTGAAGCTTAATTCTTTTTTTTTATTTATACAATTTCAAAATGAAGGTTTTTTTGCTTCAAAAAAGATGCTAAACATTTTTTAATGAGTACAACTGGCAAATGTAAATGTTATATTCAGCCAGATGTTGACCTTAACTGTGAATTTAAATATTATTTATTTATTTATTTTTATTTAAATTTAAGCTCTAGGATATATATGCAGAATGTGTAGGTTTGTTACATAGGTATGCATGTGCTATGGTGTTTTGCTGCACCTATCAACCCATCATCTAAGTTTTAAGCCCCACATGCATTAGGTATTTGTTCTAATGCGCCCCCTCCTCTTATCCCCTACACCCCAACAGGCCCTGGTGTGTGATGTTTTCCTCCCTGTGTTCATGTGTGTTCATTGTTCAGCTCCCATTTTATGAATGAGAACGTGTGCTGTTTGGTTTTCTGTTCCTATGTTAGTTTGCTGAGAATGATGGTTTCCAGCTTTATCTATGTCCCTGAAAAGGAAATGAACTCATTCTTTTTCATGGCTACATAGTATTCCATGGTGTATATGTGCCACATCTTCTTTATCCAGTCTATCCTTGATGGGCATTTGGGTTGGTTCCAAGTCTTGGCTGTTGTGAAGAGTGCTGCAGTAAATATACATGTGCATGTGTCTTTACAATAGAATGATTTATAATCCTTTGGGTATATACACAGTAATGGGATTGCTGGGTCGAATGGTATTTCTGTTTCTAGATCCTTGAGGAATCACCACACTGTCTTCCACAGTGGTTGAACTAATTTACATTCCCACCAAGAATGTAGAGCTTAATTCTTAAACAGTCCATTTCCAGCCATTAGGGCTAATGATTTCTTGTTATCTGACCTTGCCTTGGAGTATTACCTTCTGCTGAGTAAACTCCTCAGAAGGTAATAGTTGATGTAGTTGGTGGAACACATGGAAGGACAGTGAGTTGGGATTGCATCAGGCTTATGGAGCAGGCATGTAAATTGCTCTGTACCTACTTGTTAATGACATTATGTCTGCATATGTAGTAAAATCAGACCTGAGACTTGCTTTCATTATAACTTGGTAATGAGGTTGTAGGGCAGTAACTGATTCACCAATTTCAACTTTTTACATGGATATAGTTGTCTACCACAATCAACTTAAGAATGGTGCATTATCAAAGTGGCTTGTGTCAGTTTTCAATACACTTCAAGCATAACATGACCAAAACAGAACTCTGTATTCACCACTACCCCCAACATCCTCTCCTTTAGGCTTCCTCTTTTTAACAGACAGCACCCATTTGCTCAGGCCTAAATGTAAAACCTAGCTTAAAACTTGCCTCAGATCTTCTACCTGTGCACTTTTCTCCATGTCCACAGGTCATCTCTCATCTCTGCTACAATGGCCTCCTACCTGGGCTTACTATTTCTAGTGGCCTTTAGTCAATTCCTACAGAGCTGGCAGAGACAGTCTGTCAAATGTCAATAAGGTTAAGCTGTCCTTCTGCTGTAACCCCTACAAAGTTTCCTATCACGTTCATAACACAATTCTAGCATCTGGCCATACTTTCTAAAACCCTTTGTGATCGAGCCCTGACCACCTCTGCAACCTCAGCCTTTCCTGCTCTTGTCTCGCTTTATTCTGGTAATCTTCAGTCTTCTCTCTACTCTTTTGGCTTCTCAAGCTCATTTCTGGCTTAGGGCCTTTCTACCTGCTGAGCCTTCATCAGAAACGTCCTTCCCTGCATCTCTGTTCACACGTGCCTCTTCAGAGAGGACTTCCTTACCATCCATCCAGTCTAAAACAGCCTCACCGTTGTCATTCTCCATCCTCTTGCCTGCTTACTTTTCTTCTTGACTTACATCTTACGGATGGATATTCCTTTATACCTTTATTCGCTAAATATGTTATAGTTTGTTTCCCTCATGAGAACAAAAGCTCCATGAAGGCAGACGTTACACCATTTTAACAGTTATGTTGTCAATGAGGACAGCAGTGCTGGGCACATAGCAAATAAATATCCCTTAAATAGAGGTGGACTGAATGAAAGTTTTCCGTATTCCAACGTATTTCTGTTTCTGTTATGCTATAATTTTCAAACACATTGCAATTAGGAGGACAACTGGGGAGTGAGCAGTTTGTGAGCGATGCCCCTGTTCACCAATTCATTCTTGTAACTTATTCTTCTTGCGTCCCTTCTATCAACAGACCCTGTAGTAAGTGCTAAGGATGCAACTATGAGCAAGCCAGACAAATTATCTGCCCTCATGGAATTTACAGTCCAGCAGGAGTCACAAATAGCAAACAAGTAATTATACACTGTAATGAGAGTTATAAAGAAAATAACAGAAGACCAAGATAGAGAATGGCAGAGGACCTCATTTTATAGAAGGTGGTTAGAGACAATCTTATGCTGAGAACTGAAGGATGAGAATGAGCAGGGTGTGTGATAGAGTGAATGGCAAGTGAAAAGGCCCTGAGGTAGAAAAGGTGGCTGACTCCTAGGACTGAAAGGCCTTACATGGCTAGAGAGCTGTGAGTGAAGGTGGGATCTATGTCCAGGGACTGGGCAGCCAGGGCTTACCCAAGGTGGGTTTTATATCTATATTATAATCCACGTTATATATATATATTCAGTTGTAAAACAATTATATATTATGATATACAATATATATAACCTATATATATATATATATTCAATTGTAAAACAACTGAAATATTTTGGGTTATAGTAAAATTCTTATATTTTAAAAATTGCTGTGTAGGCTAGGTGGAAAATGAATCAGGTGTCAGGCCAGAGTGAAAGCAGGGAGGTTAATGAGAATGCAGTTGGGAAGCTTGAGCTAGAAATGGCAGAGTTTTAGACTGAGGCAATGGCAACTGAAATGGAAAGACATCACCAGATGAGGGCTCTATTTTGCAGGTAGAGTAAGCAGGAGCTGGGAAGAATGGAACAGGGGTATCCAAGGCTGGATACATGACAGGCCATCAATAAACACAGGATTATATCGTATCCTGGGGAAAAGAGGAGAAATGGGAATGTTTCCCAGATTTCTGGCTTTCATAACAGGAAGGAAGGGTATCATCGCTTTCTGAGCTGGGAAAGACTGAGAGAGAAATAGCATTAATAGGCGTACTTACTTCTGATTTTAATATTTTAATTGTGAGATGGCTTCCGCACATCACGTTAAGTAAATATTTGAATATGCCACACCAGAGAGAGGAGAGTTCTGGGCTAGATCTAGCAATTTAGGATCTTTTCGAATACAGAGGGTGTTTAGAGCTGTGGGAATGGATAGCATCATCCAGGAATGACTGGAGAAGTGAAGACATTCCAGAACGAGGCCCTGGGGAAATCTAACAGTCCTGGTCAGTTAGAAGAGGAGAGGTTTAGAAAGAAATTAGAAGAGTGAGATAAGAAGAAATCCAGGATAGTGTGGTATCCTGGAGACAAAGGAAGAAAATGTTTCTCATAGGAAGTTTGTCAGTTAAGCTGATTGCTGGTGAAACACTCAGTGAGATGAGGAGGGAAGAGTGTAGATTGCATTTGGCAACACAGAAGTTGTTAACTTTGACAACAGTAGTTTCCGTTGAGTAATGGCAACGGAAGTCAGGCGTTAGTTGAAGAGTAAATTGGAGATGCAGAGAGTAGAGGAAGATTGCATAGAAAAGCCTTTTAGGAAGACTGAGAAGAGGAGCAGAAAAATATTGCAATAACTAGAGAAGCATGTAGGATCAAGGGAGAACTCACCACCTTTTTATAGATTATAGAACTTCTTTGATATTAATGGAACTGTTTCAGTAGAGGGAGAGATTGTGTGGAAAAGAAGGGAGAGGTTGCCTTTAAAATTCAACAGAGAGTAAGATCCAAAGTAGAAGCAAAAAAAAAAAAAGACTGACTTTTTGTCGGGGAGGGGGTTATTTTATGGAACTCAGGATGTAAAGACTGGTTGCTTTTTTTATTTGATTGCTGAGACCGAAAGCTGAGAATAATAGATGGGAGCATTCCTGCTTCCTGAAGTGAGGCAGTGCACCATTTAGGCAAGACCTGGAGTGAGACATTTTGCCCCCGTTAGCCCATCAGCTAACTCCAGTTTTGTTTACTTAGCCCATAAGCTAACTTCAGGCAATATAAGACATAAGAAATGCAAGAGTTCATTCATAAGAGAGCTGGTGATGAGTGAGAGGCTTGGGAGACGATCAGTTTGCTGTTCCTCCTGACATGAGAGAGCAGGGAGGGCTTTCTTCCCTCTCCAAGCCAATAAGGAGGGCTTGATCCATGTCCCTGGAGTCTGGAGCACTCAGAAACCATCGCATCCCTGATTACACCTGAAAATGTGTGTGTGTGAAAGGCTGTGTGGAGTCATCAGTGGAGCACAGCAAACATTCACTGGGAATGGCCTGGACGTCAAAAGCCACCAGGACCAAATGTTTTGTATTGTTTTCCTGTGGGACATGAACCTGACAAAAGGTAGGGAGTCTTGAGATTTCTTCAAAGGCATCTTCCCAACAGGATGTTCTAGAAAGAAGAGGTGCCACCAGAGTGAGAGTCTGCGTTGATGGGCTGGAACCCAGGGGATGTCAGCAGAACCGTAAGAGACCACTGGAGAGGACACTTCCCATATGAGGGAGCTGCTGATGGGAAGTTCCCCGTGGGGAGACGTGTGAGGGACCCACACAGCAACCCATCAGGGAAAGAGCTACACTTGGGTGCCTGGCACACAGAGGGCCCCAGTGCCATGATACAAACACACCAGCAAAGAAAATGGGGGCTTTTCTCTGAACACGCTTCTTGGGAGATCAGCCCAAGAGATAGAGAAGGGGGAGAAATGCAGAGGTAGACAAAAAGTAAAGAAACCAATTTCAGCCTCCTTCCTCACTGCAGGCTCTTGGACCTGAGTAAAAGTCCAGCAACTATGTGGAGCAAAGCCGTGGGGGCAGGTAAATTGGATGGGAGGTTGAAGTTTTGACATCAGTCTGGATTTCACTTTCTAGACACTTTAAAAACCATATTTTTTATTAAGAACAGAGAGTGACAGAAGAAATAATGATAGGACCGAGAGCCGTCCTGGGGTGGGGAAGAACAATTCCATAGAGGGAGTGTAAATGGGCGAAAAAGGATCAAGTTGCTTTCTGCCTGCCCTTCACTGATTCCAGCTTGTTCAATAAACTGGTTATGATTTAAATTTGTTTCCATCTTAAAACTTTGTGATGTTTACATTGTTGCAGTCCCAATAAAACTTAGGTATGACAGTTTACAAGCACTGCTGTGATTCCTGTCTATCATATTGTAGACCAGGTTTACAGATTTAAAAGCATCCGTATGCCTAGCAAGTAGCAAAAATAAATAAGGCAAGTGAGGGGCAATAGAGAACAATGACAATGAAAAATAAATGACCCAAGTGAGAGGCAATAGAGAACAATGAGGACTGGAGAATGCTTGGCGTTTAATGTTTCAGCAACCCTCTTTGGGTCAAACAACACAAATATGCAAACTACAAGTGACTTTTGTGTTAGGTATACAAAGTATCTGCCCTTACCCAGGCCTTTGTAAGCCTACACTGCATTGAGTGTGGCTGTGGGACGGGACAGGGAACAAGGCAGTGGGACATGCCTCCGCCTCACACACACATACTCTGATGATGCCGCTTACCAGCAAAGTGTAGAAATATTCTGAGATTTCCCAAATCTATAATTTATGATTCTTGTCAGCATTCTAGTTACACACAGGGAAGCATCAACCTGTCATCTGAACATTGACAGGAGAGCAGATGAAGAGAGAAACAGACGGGGTGCCCACAAAAACTCCTCTGCTCATCACAGGCCCGATCCAGTAATGAACACCAACGCCAACCATTGCTTTACTAAGGAAGCCACTTTTTAAATGGCTACAATTGAATTCATTCAGTTTTTACTGAGTGCCTAGGATGTGTGAGAAAATAGGAGGAGGTCAGCTTTGGCCAGAAGAAACTGTCCATTCTTGTATACAATCTTGTCATTTGGAACTATGCCTGAGTAGCAATGCACTAGCCTGAAGCAAAATATCCTGTCAGCAAATAAGAGCTCTCTCAACCTAAAACAAAACATATGAGGGAAATACAGAAACAGAATTTCAGAATGTGAATAGTCATATGCTAGAGAAAAGGAAAAGTAATTGTATTTCATTAAATGTTTTCTTTCTAAATTATTCCCTAAAAAAGGAACTGAGGGAGAGAGATCCAAGATGGC
>PVKP010031904.1:0-26514 GCA_004027715.1 Plecturocebus donacophilus | reverse complement strand
TTTTTCTAAAAAAAAAAAAAAAAAGAAGCTATGGTTGCAGCACCTTGTTTGCATACTGGGCTCTTTAAGGGAAGACCAGGCTGTGCGAGCAAGGGAGAAGAGAACATGCCCGAGCATGTCTGGGCTTGCTGAGGGCTTTTAAAAGGAAAAAAAGGAGGGGGGGCGGTGCATCCGAGCTCCCAGCAAGGCAACCGGCCTTACAAAGACCATCTCTGAAAGTGCGGCATAGCCTCGGCCTAGGGTGGCAGGAATGCCTGGCCAACACTGTGAGCAGAGGCACAGGTGTCGGCAGACAGGAGTAGAGGCGCCCCATGGGGAACATACTGACCTGTTGTTTGTGCAAGACCAGCCCCAAATCGGACCAGGATGAGGGGTCAGGGTGTCCTCCTGAGTCTGAAATCTGTGAGGCAGCAGCTGAGGACACGACGGCAGCAGCGCCCATGGCCGAATTGACCTTTGAAGCCGGCGAGGGCCTTCCTGTGCACCACATCTGTGATGGGGAGATGCCTCAAGATAGGGATTTGGAGGCTGACCCTTCTGATCATCCAGAAGCAAAGAAATCTCAAGCAGATGATACCGCATTGGAGTCCAACCCTTCTGAAGGAAAGAAATCCCAAACAGATGCACAGGAAGTAGGAGAAAACAGTGCTACAAACCATGTATATACTGAGTTGTTTTCTGTGAAATTCAGTTCATGCTCGACAATTTTCCTTGAAAGCAGCACAGCCAGCTGCCCAGATTTTGAAATCACACTAAAATCTGTGGCCTTGGAGATATATTATCTTATCAAGAAAAGAGATGCAGATATCACAGTAGACATCTTTGACGGATGTTTATTCCCCTTTACGTGAAAAAAGCTTCTGGAAGAACACTTTAAACGTGATCCTACACACGAAATGATTTTGAGATTTATGCATACTCTCTTTTCTGCCAAAAGGCTACATGCTGACTCAGCAATCATAACTTTGGTACACGTAAAACGACTGATGAAGTGTGCTGATATCAACATTTGTCCAACCAACTGGAAGAGGATTATCTTCGGAGCCATTCTTCTTGTCATCCAGGTTGGGAGCAATGTGGCTGTGTGCAATAAGGACTTCTGCAAGCTCTTTGACAACGTTACACTTCTGGATATGGATGAACTGCTAAAATACTTCCTGGAGCTAATCGATTATAACATCATCGTTCCTGCAAGCGTTTATACCAGATACTACTTCTATCTTCGCGACTTGGCATTCTGGCATGACCTGCGTTTGCCACATTACCTTCTTGACAGAGAAAGAGCATGGAATGTACAGGCTTTTTCAAGGATGGAACAAGATGAAGAATTTCATACTGGTTCCAAGAACGGGTCTTTGAGTGCTGATGACTTAATACATCTTCAGCATGCTAAGGATGTCCTCTCCTGAAGAAAGAAATGAGGGGTAATGTAACATCCAAACCCCTCATCAAAAGAGACAGGAAAATACCACCTCTCCTGCTAAGAAAAGTTCATATTTTCAAAAGAAGAAATAATTCAAGTTAACTCAAGGAAACTTCATGACCAAAACGCCAAAAGCATCGGCAACAAAAGCCAAAATAGACAAATGGGACCTAATCAAACTCCACAGCTTTTGCACGGCAAAAGAAACAATCATTAGAATGAATCGACAACCAATAGAATGGGAAAAAATTTTTGCAGTCTACCCATCTCACAAAGGGCTGATATCCAGAATTTACAAAGATCTAAAACAGATTTACAAGAAAAAAACAAACAAACCCATTCAAAAGTGGGCAAAGGATATGAACAGACACTTTACAAAAGAAGACATACATGAGGCCAATATACATATGAAAAAATGCTCATCATCACTGGTCATTAGAGAAATACAAATCAAAACTACATCGAGATACTATCTCATGTCAGTTAGAATGGTGTTCATTTAAAAATCTAGAGACAACAGATGCTGGAGAGGATGTGGAGAAATAGGAACACTTTTACACTGTTGGTGGGAGTGTAAACTAGTTCAACCATTGTGGAAGACAGTGTGGCAATTCCTCAAGGACCTAGAAATAGAAATTCCATTTGACCCAGCAATCCCATTACTGGGTATATATCCAAAGGATTATAAATCGTTCTACTATAAGGACACATGCACACGAATGCTCATTGCAGCACAGTTTACAATAGCAAAGACCTGGAACCAACCCAAATGCTGATCAATGATAGACTGGACAGGGAAAATGTGGCACATATACACCATGGAATATTATGCAGCCATAAAAAACGATGAGTTCGTGTCCTTTGTAGGGACATGGATGAACCTGGAAACCATCATTCTCAGCAAACTGACACAAGAACAGAAAATCAAACACCACATGTTCTCACTCATAGGAGGGTGTTGAACAATGAGAACATGGACACAGGGAGGGGAGCACTATACGCTGGGGTGTGTAGGGGGAGAATAGGGGAGGGACAGTGTGGGGTGGGGAGTTGGGGAGAGAGAGCATGGGGAGAAATGCCAGATATAGGTGAAGGGAAGGAAGGCAGCAAATCACACTGCCACGTGTGTACCTATGCAACAATATTGCATGTTCTTCACATGTACCCCAAAACCTAAAATGCAAAAAAAAATAAAATTATAAAAATTAAAAAAAAAAACCTAGCTTCCTAGTGTTCCTTCCACTTGAACTTTCTGTAGCTTTCTTTCTTTCTTCATTCATTCCTTCACTCATTCATACCTTCAGCCTCCAATTACACGCTTTGGGCTGCAATGGAGAACCAGGCATTTGGGGACAGCATCATCCTTCTTCCCAATGTGGGGCTTTCTCAAGGCCAGAGGTCTAGGATTCCGGATTGTGGAAGCATCTGCTAGGTCTTTTCCAGCTCACCCCTGGGTCTCCAGTTCCAGCCCAGATAGGAGTCTGACATGGGCTGCAGGCGGCCCCTACTCCCCAGCTCCTTCTGGTCTTTTCCTGTTTCTTGGCGCCTGGGGCTCTCTGTCCCATTCCTAACTGTCCATGTCTTGCTCTTGGAACAGGTGCAAGGGCAGAAGGCTGTCACTGTTCCATTTCCCAAAGGGACTAATATCAAATTAAAGGCCCTTCCCAGCAATGGCTTTGCACTGAAGGAGCCAGGCAAGGTCCAAACCAGGGTTCGCATGTTAGCACTTTGGGCTGGCTCATTCCTTGCTGTAGGGCGGGCTGTCCTGTGCACTGCGGGATGGTTAGCAGCAGTCCTGGCCTCTACCCAGCAGATGTCAGTAGAATTCCCCTGCCAGGTTGTGACAACTGAAAATATCTCCAGATATTGCCCAGTGTCCCCATTGGGTGGTGCTGCCAGATAAGACACAGAATGCCTGGTTATATTCCTTCGTTTTGAGACAGAGTCTCACTCTGGAGCCCAAGCTGCAATGAGGCAATCTCAGCTCACTGCAACCTCCGCCTCCGAGGCTCAAGCAATTCTCATGCCTCAACCTCCCAAGTAGCTGGGACTACAAGTGCGTGGCACCACAACCTGGTTAATTTTTCATATTTTAGTAGAGTCAGGTTTCACCATGTTGCCCAGGATGGTCTTGAATTCCACCTGCCTTGGCCTCCCAGAGTGCTGGGATCACAGGTGTGAGCCACCACGCCTGGCCGAGCATTCTGATCGCAGATAAGCAACAAGTAATTTTTTTATTTGAGACGGTGTTTGGCTCTGCCGCCCCGGCTGAAGTCCAATGGTGGAATCTCAGCTCACTGCAACCTCTGCCTCCCGGGTTCAAGCAATTCTCCTGCCTCAGCCTCCTGAGCAGCAGGGATTACAGGCATGCGCCACCATGCCCAGCTAATTTTTGTATTTTTAGTAGAGATGGGGTTTCAACCATGTTGACCAGGGTGGTCTCAATCTCCTGACCTCATGATCCTCCCATCTTGGTCTCCCAAAGTACTGGGATTACAGGCATGAGCCACCGCGCCCAGCCACAACAAATAATTTTTAGTGCCTGAAATGTCTCAACTATTGTTGTGTTTATATATATAAATATTTTTTCTTTCTTTCTGTCTTTTTTTGAGACGGAGTCTCACCCTGTCACCAGCCTGGATTGCAATGGCGCAATCTCAGCTCACTACAACCTCTACCTCCCAGGTTCATGCGCTTCTCCTGCCTCAGCCTCCTGAGTAGCTGGGATTACAGGTGCCTGCCACCACGCCCAGCTGTTTTTTGTTATAGACAGAGTTTCACCATGTTGGTCAGGCTGGTCTCGAACTACTGACCTCATGATCCACCCGCCTTGGTCTCCTAAAGTGCCAGGATTACAGGCATGAGCCGTTGCACCCAGCCCATTGTATTATATTTTCTACTTGAAGAATCTTGCAACTCTACCTCAGGGAAAAAATCTTTCTCCACTGGTCCAGATCAGGGTCGGGGTGTGGGGAGCAGTTAGTGAGAGGATCTGATTAGATAATCATAGGCCATGGGCTTACAAGGGCAAAAACTTTGCCATGATCGTCTCTGTATCCCTAGAATATAATGGAGTCTCATTAAATATTTGACCTGATAGTAGGTGTGAGGACACTTGGAATTGTATCAGATACCACACCTGAGTATTTACGTCCGGCCCAGGACTGGACGTTAGAGACACACTCCCTAATAAATGTAAACTGAAGATAATGTTTTGTTTGACTCACATAGCATTTTTTTAAAGATGTGACTTTGGGCTTTACATTCTAAAATTGGCAACTGGCTGAGCATGGTGGCTCACGCCTATAATCCCAACACTTTGGGAGGCTGAGGCAGGAGGATTTCTTGAGCCCAGGGGTTCAAGACCAGCCTAGGCAGCATAGTGAGACTCCCCATCTATACGAAAAATTAAAATAAAAAAATGAGCCAGGTGTGGTGGCACATGCCTGTACTGCCAGCTACTTAAAAGGCTGAGATGGGAGGATCACTGGAACCCAGGAATCTGAAGCTGCAGTTGTTATAATGGAGAGAGCATAGAAAGTTAAGACCAAGACAAAAGTATGCTAAATTGCAGTGTCTTTATTGCCGGCGGCCACGGAGGACTCACGTCTCTCTAACCCATGGCCCCGAAAGGAGGGTGTTAAGAGCTTTCATACCCGGAAAAACCGCCTCGGGAGTGAGGGTGAGGGGTGGGGGTGGGGGTGAGGGGCTTCAAACATTCTGATGGCTAATGGATTCTGAAAATCACCTCCTGGGCGGAGATGAGGGTGAGGGGCTCTGGACATTCTGAGGGCCAGGGGACTTTTGACATTCTGATTGTTAC
Organism: Plecturocebus donacophilus; assembly: GCA_004027715.1. NCBI lineage: Eukaryota > Metazoa > Chordata > Mammalia > Primates > Pitheciidae > Plecturocebus > Plecturocebus donacophilus. Next base: position 21,268 of record PVKP010031904.1, on the reverse strand, counting down.
TTAAGTGGTTCACAAAAGTCAAGATTAGCATTTGTTTACACATTGTCTGGGTAGGGTGGAAATCACAGTCCTTAATTACTCACATTTGGGTTATAGAGAGCAGTTTCAACAGAAAGCCGAGGTATGGTTGAGGTATGCAGGTTTATGGGGCTTTTTACCATGTCACACAGTGAACTATGATAGTGTCACTGCACTCCAGCCTGGGTGACAGAATGAGACCCTGTCTCAAAAAAATATAAAATAAACAGAAAGCGGCTGGGCTTGGTGGCTCATGCCTGTAATCTTAGCACTTTGGGAGGCCAAGGCGGCCTGACCTCACTTGAGGTCAGGGGTTCAAGACCAGCCTGGCCAATATGGTGAAACCCTGTCTCTACTAAAACTACAAAAATTAGCTTGGCTTGATTGCATGCTCCTGTGGTCCCAGCTACTCAGGAGGCTGAGACAGAATTGCTTGAATCCAGCAGGTGGAGGTTCCAGTGAGCTGAGATTATGCCACTGCACTCCAGCCTGGGCAGTAGAGCGAGACTCCATCTCAAAAAAAAAAACAAAAACAAAAAAACACACGGGAAGCTATCACCTAAGTCAAGATTTCTAGTATCTCTTGGAAAATACAGCACAACTTCCAAATGCTTGGAGCATCTGACAGTTTGTCTGCACTCCCAATGAGAAAAGCTTGCCTGCCCCTCTCGACTGGCCCAGATCAGGGTCTGGGGTGTGGGGCAGGTACCTCTCAGCTGGGCGGGTGCAGAGGGTCAGGCACCTCTCAGCTCCAGCCGAACTTTTCCACTTGAGTCCTGTGTTCCCCCTATTACCCACAGTCCCTGCCACTCCCTATTGCCCCACCCCAGTACCCGTCACCCATGTTAATCCACCTGTAGACATTTGCATTTCAAAGCTCCGGCCTAGTGGTAAAGAGGCATTGAAATGGCGTGTCCTTTAGGTGATCTAGTGTAAGGCTGGTGCATTATCCTCATTTTACAGAGAAAGAAATTTGCCTTTAGGGAAGTTAAGTGAATCAACATCATAATGAGGCAGGATTAGAACCCAAGTCCCTTGACTCCAGGCTCTAGGCCCATGCCCCACAGTGGCCAGAGTTCATTGTGAGAAAGAACCCAACCGTAGGGGCAAAAGCATTGTCGCACCGGGACCTGGAGGGGAAGTGGTAACAGGCACGGAAGGCCAGCCCTCCTCACACTCACTCATCTGTGAAAAAGTACAAAAGCAAGAGAAAGCTGGCTGGGGGGTGGCAGCTCAACAGGTGCTCTGAGTGGCACCCAGGGTCAGGCCCTGGGAGAGGACAGAAAGCAGCTGGGACCCCTCTCCCCCTGGCAGCTCCCGGTGCCCAGCCACCCACAACTGTGAGTAACTTTTTATGTTGTTTATTTTAGGCATCTTCCTCATTCCAGAAAACCTGTATTCTTCTTGTCTGTTTTTGAGACGGACTTTTGCTCTGCTGCCCAGGCTGGAATACAGTGGGGCAATCTCAGCTCAGTGCAACCTCCACCTCACAGGTTCAAGCGATTCTTCTGCCTCAGCCTCCAGTGTAGCTGGGATTACAGGCATGCGCTACCACACCTGGCTAATTTTTGTATTTTTAGTAGAGACAGGTTTCATCATGTTGGCCAGGCTGGTCTCGAACTCCCAACCTCAGGTGATCTGCCCACCTTAGCCTCCCAAAGTGCTGGGATTACAGGGGTGAACCACCGTGCCCAGCCAAAACCTATATTCTTACCTTATCCCTTCCCTGCAGGGACACAAGAAGCCAGGTGGGCCTGTCTGGGGCAGGGGATAGATGTCATTTCAGGACACCTGGGGTTTTGGAGGACCAGTTGCAGGAATGCTCAGGGCTGATATCCACCTCCTAGGACCAGGAATCAGGACTTTGGCTCCCATTTCATTACAGGGACAAGAATCACACACACACAGATGGCCTTGCTGTGTGCCAGGCACTGCCCTAAGAGCCTTTAGTGGTTTGATTTATTTAATCCTCACAACAGCTGTATGCAGTAGGTGCTATCACTGTTGCCCACTTGATAGGTGTGGCTAGGTGACTTACCCGAAGTCAGGTGGGCATTGAATGAGAGCACTGGCTTGAGCCTAGGCACTCTGGCTTCACAGCCCACCCTCCAGCCCCCAGGCTATCCTGCCTTACTGCGGACTGCAACAGTAGATGGGGGCCAGGAAAGGGCAGGGGCTGGCAGAGGCCTCTGAGATGACCAGGTGAGTCCCAGGCTCTCATTTTATAGATGGGAAACCACAAGGTAGTGTTAGGGGCACACTGGACTCAGGAGACCAGGGATCTGCCTTGGGGTAAGTTCCAGTCAGCGGAGGGAAGAGCAGTCTTTTCCAGTGTGCCCTGGGACCCTGGCCGCAGCTCTGTAACCCACTTGTGGTGCACTGGAATGAACCCCTAAACTGCCCTGGGCAGGTGAAGTGCATCCTTTACCCTTTGGCCAGCTAAGGCCAGGCTAAGGCAGTGAAGACAGGAAAATGGCAGCCTGGCTCAGCCAAGCAGAGAACTCCAGCGCCAGCCCCTTCTCTTCCCTCCTCATTTTACAGTAACAGTCATTTTTTTTTTTTTTTTTTTTTTTTGGGATGGAATCTCACACTGTTGCCTGGGCTGGAGTGCAATGGCGCGATCTCCACTCACTGCAACCTCTACCTCCTGGGTTCAATGATTCTCCTGCCTCAGCCTGCGAAGTATCTGGGATTACAGGCGCCCACTCCACGCCCAGCTAATATTTTTGTATTTTTAGTAGAGATGGTGCTTCACTATATTTGCCAGGCTGATCTTGAATTCCTGACCTCGTGATCCACCTGCCTCAGTTTCCCAAAGTGCTGGGATTACAGGCATGAGCCACCATGCCCAGCCACTGGTCACTCTTACTGCACACCCTCAGATGTGCATAAAATGTTCTTTCCTTTATTCAGATTAAATCACATTCAATAGAACTCGGAGCCTCATCCTATTGGGCCAGGAGGAATGGAGTCTCCAAGTGTACTGAGCTTCCCTCACTCCCACCCCCACCTCTCAGCATGGCATGTTGACCCAGATGGTCACACACAGAGTATAAGCATGAGGGAGGTTCCTGGGTCCTCCTACGATGGATGTCCATTGCCCAAATGGGCTTGATCATCTGAAGTCCAGCCTTGCCCACTTCCCTGGCATGCCTGGAGTCCAGATTCTTTGCAAGACCTGAAACCACTGTGTCTCATTTTGGCCTCCAGGATGTATCACCCAGTGACTTCCCCCAGAGGTCCCACCATCTCCCCAGAAAGCTGAGTCCAGGTGCCCATGACCTCTCGTCTCCTCCCCATCAGGGACAATCTCTCCTCGCCCCTTGGCTGTGGATGGCAGATGGACACTCTTCTCTCCCCACCCCCCACCTACCCAGCCCAACCTTCTCACTGCGCTCAGGTTCTCAGGAAAGGACAGGAAGAAGGGTTGTCTTCAAATAACTTCTGCTTCCTACTCTCACCCCTGCAAAAAGTCCCTGAGCCAGGAGATGCAAAGGGCACTCTTTGAAAAGAGACAGGCAGCCCTATCTTACAGACAAGAAAAACCAAGACTCAGCAGTGTCACACAACCAAGGAACAGCGGAGCCCACGTGAGCAGAGTCCCACGCTGTGGACTCAGAGCTTGTGCTATCAGTCACTGAATCATGTGGAATCACGTGGAAACCCAAGTCTCCCTCATCAGTTACTCAGGTGACCTGGGGCAAGTCATACCACCTTTCTGAACCTCAGTTTCTTCAACTCTAAAAATGACACTATCATAGCATTCCCAACCTGCCTCAAAGGAGCTCTCGTTTTTTTCTCAAGCAAACATTGATGAAACATTTACTATGCATTTAAGGTCTGGGACCTTTCCTCATTCACTCCTCACCACAGCTTAAGAGGGAGCTGCTATCACTAACCATGTTTGCAAGGTGAGAAACTGAAGCTCACACAAGCTTAAGACTTGTCCAGGGGGCTGGGCGTGGTGGTTCACACCTCTAATCCCAGCACTTTGGGAGGCCCAGGCAGAAGAATAGCTTGAGCTCAGCAGTTCAAGACCAGCCTGGGAAACATAGTGAGACCCTGTCTCTACAAAACAAAAAAATTAGTCAGGCCTATGGTCCCAGCTACTCAGGAGGCTGTGGTGGAAAGATCATTTAAGCCTGGGAGATTGAGGCTGCAGTGAGCTATTATTGCCTGGGCAACTGAGCAAGATCCTGTCTCAAAAAAAAAAAAAAAAAAAAGACAGCAAAAGAGAGGCTAGTCCACGGTTACACAGCTGGTGGTAATGGCAAAGCTGAGACACAAGTCCAGGTCAGTCTGGAGCCAGAACCAAGTCATGTCGTGGTGGGAATCAAATCGGACAACAGGAGTGGAAACGCCTCTGTGTGCGGAGATTCAGTGCAGGCTTGGGAGCCACCACCAGGGCTGTTGTTATTGTGTCGCTTGTAGGGTTGTGGTTCAGATGCCATCACATGGACCACCTGAAAACCTATGCTGGGGAGGAAATTGGGGGGATATCACATGAATATGGCTGCTTCTCTCCCCCCACCCCAAACTGAGCAGTCCAATCCAGTCCTGCAAGGTGTCCATTCTGTGCCAAGACCCTGAGGCTCTAGCCCTTGGCCCAGGTGACTTCCCGTTTTCTTGATGATCTCTGAGAAACCTTCCCTGCTTGTGCTTAGGGCTGTCACTGGCATTATTTTATGTAATCCTCACCTTGGTCCTGTAAAGGAACTTCTCTTTCTCTCCCCAAGCTATAAATGAGGACGCTGAGGTCTCGGGAGAGGGCAGAGTGGGAACACATGCACAGCCAAGGCTCTCAGCCCCAGCTATGCTACAGGGATCACCAGAAGAGTAAGATTGGGTCTCAGCTCTCTTCCAGCAGAGCCCAGAACAGTGTAAACTGCTCCCTTTTCCCTCCGTCTCCTGGGGAGGGAAAGGATGTACTCAGTCTTCACGCCATGCAGCAAAGACCTCAAATGCCAAGGAGAGGAAATGGCAGGCAAGGGCAGATTAATGGGGTAGGTCAGTGGGGGAGGAACTGCACAGTGGGGTTAGGGCCCAGCAGGGAGGGAAGGATTCCCCAGCAGGTGAGAGAGTGAAGCCTGCTGGGGCTCCATCCAGTTGGGGAGGATGTGGGTGAGCCCTTGAGCAGAGATGACTTTGTGGTCCCGTGAGCTTCATGGCTTCTCCTCCCCTACCCAACCTGCTCCCACTGCCTAGAGAGAAGGTCTTTGATCTTCTGCTTACACAGTGAGTCAGAGGCAGCTTTTCCACTCCCCCACCCCGCCAACCCACCCCTCTCTCAGGGGCTTCATTGCCTCCCTAGAGGTTGAGGCCACCCCTAAGTTCCTCTTTGAGAGCCACAGCTGCGTTCACGGTGTTGCTTCGGCCCAAATTAAATGAGTTTGTCCTCTGTTTCTCCCCAGGATCTGTTTGGGTTCTGGGAAATCTGACCAAGCTGGAAGCTGGGGAATAGAGCCCGCTGAGGGCCAGAAAGGAGCCAGAGGGTGCTTCACTGACCTTCTGTACCCCTCCCTTCCTTCCAATCGTCCCATTAGACATGACAGGCAGAGACAGGAGTCAAACCCAAGCATGTCTTTCCACTACTTTCTACCATCTTTTCCCACCAGGGAGGGAGACGTTCCAGAAGGTTCACATCATTAGAAGGTCTTGATGCCTGTTTCCATTTTTTAAAAAGTAGTGAATAATTATTATAATATTTAAAAGATCTTTTTCTCAATGTGTGAGATCTTCCTAGGAAAAGTGGAAGAATCAAATCCGGCAGTTATAGCCTGGCATGGTGGCGCACCCCTGCAGTCCCAGCAGCTCAGGAGGCTGAGGTGGGAGGATTGCTTGAGCCCAGAAATTCAAGGCTACAGTGAGCCAAGATTGTGCCACTGCACACCAGCCTGGGTGGCAGAGCAAGATCCCCATCTCAAAAACAAAATAAATTTTTAAAAAGCGATAGTTGTTGGTCAGGCATGGTGGCTCACACCTGTACTCCCAGCACTTTGGGAGGCCAAGGTGGATGGATCACGATGTCAGAAGATTGAGACCATCCTCACCAACATGGTGAAACACTATCGCTACTAAAAATACAAAAATTAGCTGAGCATGGTGGCCTGTGCCTGTAATCCCAGCTACTTGGAAGGCTGAGTCAGGAAAATCCCTTGAACCAGGGAGTCGGAGGTTGCAGTGAACCAAGGTCGCACCACTGCACTCCAGCCTGGTGACAGAGCAAGACTCCATCTCAAAAAAAAAAAAAAGGCGATAGATCAAACAAACAATTATCTCATGACTCACCAACCAGGTAACTAATCATTCATCCGTAGCTTTGGCTGATAAACGACTTTACATGGTTTTTGCTCTTAATCTGATATCATTTAATTTATATGCTTACTGAGCCAATGATTAAAGACAACATAGGAAACTGATGTCGAAAATACAAGGAGGCTGGTGCAGTGGCTTGCACCTGAAATCTCAGCACTTTGGGACGCTGAGGTGGGTGGCTCACTGGAGGCCGGGAGTTGGAGACTAGCCTGGCCAACATGGTGAAACCCCATCTCTACTAAAAATAAAAATAAAAATAAAAATTAGCCAGGTGTGTTGGCACATGCCTGTAATTCCAGCTACTTAGGAGGCTGAGGCCGGAGAATTGCTTGAACCCAAGCGGCAGAGTCGAGATCGCACCTTTTTTTTTTGTTTTTTGAGACAGTTTCGCTCTTGTTGCCCAGGCTGGAGTATGGTGCAGTGGCGCGATCCGGCTCACTCCCTCCACCCCAGGGGTTCCAGCAATTCTCCTACCTCAGCCTCCTGAGTAGCTGGGATTACAGGCACATGCCACCACGCCCAACTAATTTTTTGTACTTTTAGTAGAGATGGAGTTTCACCATGTTGGCTAGGCTGGTCCCAAACTCTTGACCTCAGGTAATCTGCCCACCTTGGCCTCCTAAAGTGCTGGGATTACAGGCATGAGCCACCACGCCTGGCCTGCTTCAAGATTCATAAATGACATTTATCTGATCAAATTTCTTATAATGACATATCAGAGAGGTCCTAGTACTTCACAACATTTCGAAGATTGGTAAGAAGAAAGAATAATTTTCCAGTACTGGGCATAAAAGAGATCTACACCTGTGAGGCATATAGACAGGCATGCAAATAGAGGCCTGAGACATAGTTTTTTCTTTTTTTGGCACAGAGTCTCACTTTGTCACCCAGGCGAGAGTGCAGTGATTCAGTCATGGCTTACTGAAGCCTTGACCTCCCAGACTCAAGCCATCCTCCCATCTCAGTCTCCCAATTAGCTGGGACTACAGGCAGATGCCACCACTCCCAGCTAAGTGAGACCTATTTTCTCTCATCATATAACAAACAGAAAATTACTTTTCAAAAGTATAAATTGGCCAGGTGCGGTGGCTCACGCCTGTAATGGCAGCACCTTGGGAAGCTTAGATAGATGGGTCGCTTGAGCTCAGGAGTTCAAGACCAACCTGGGCAACATGGCAAAACTCCATCTCAGAGAAGGAGGAAGGAAGGAAGGAAGGAAAGAAAGAAAGAAGGAAGAAGGAAGGAGGAAGGAGGGAAGGAGAGAAAGGGAGAAAGAAAGAGAGAGAGAAAAATTTCTAATGATACGCTTATTGAAAATAGTACATTTGATTTAAAATCACTTCCTTTTTCATGGGCCATAGGAAATTATGAAATGGCTCCAGTAATTCCCACTGGGGTTTGTAAAATCATGTTTTCTCTGTACTGCACACCCCATTTAATCCTCACAACAGCCTGAGTGAAGGTATTTTCATTATTCCCATTTTACAGATGAGGACACTGAGGCTCAAGGAGGCAATTGTAATTTGCCGAGAGACCATAGCTTTAATAAGGGGCAGGAGGCGGGCACAGTGGTGTGGGCCTGGACTCCCACTACTGGGGAGTCTGAGGGAGGAAGACAACTAAAGCCTAGTTCTCCAAAAAACATCGGAGTGGGAGCAGAATCAGAACTCACAACTATGATTCAGGCTGCCTCTCTCTACCCATTTCCTCCTTGGTCTCAGTTGGTTCTGAGAATAGGTTCAGGACCAACTGAGAACCTGTGTTCAGAACCAACTGAGAATCTGTTTGTTTTACACAGAACAGGAACGGGAACTAGAAATCCAGGCCACCTTCCAAGTTTGGCTCCCAAGGCCTGAGATTGGCTTGATAGAGTGTCCCGTGATCTCACTAGATCCCAAATCCCAGGCCAGAGACTGTAACATGCTTTCTTTGTCGTGACCCCAGGGACCAAAAGCCAACAGACTCATAAATGCACATTAATGAATTCTACTATAGAGAAGTAGAGGGAACTCACAGGAGGGTCAGCTCCCCAGATGTCTGGCCTCTCCCTGGCCGTTCCTCATCTCCCCATAGCCTCAGCACCCACGCCAGGTTTAATTTATCCATCAAGCTCTGCCCCGCTGTCCCTTTGTCCCCTCGAGCCCCTTCCATCTTGCCTGCTGCCTAGGCAGAGCCAATTCATCAAGACAGGGGAATTGCAATGAAGAGTAATTTACGCAGAGCTGGCTGTGCAGGAATTGGGAATTTTATTATTACCCAAATCAGTCTCCCCCAGCATTCGAGAATCAGAGTTTTTAAGGACAACTTGGTGGGTTGGGGGGAGCCAATGAGCCAGGAGTGCTGATTGGCCAGGGATGAAATCACAGGGAGTCAAAGCTGTCTTCTTGCACTGAGTCAGTTCACGGGTGAGGGGCCACAGATCAGATGAGCCAGTTTATAGATTTGGGTGGTGCCAGCTGATCCATCAAGTGCAGGGTCTGCAAAATATCTCAAGCACTGATCGTTGGAGCAGTTTAGGGAGGGTCAGAATCTTATGGCCTCTGGCTGCATGACTCCTAAACCTTTATTGATTGATTGATTGATGGATGGATGGAGACTCCTCTATCACCCAGGCTGGAGTGCTGTGGCATGATCTCGGTTCACTGCAGCCTCTTCCTCCTGGGTTCAAGTGATTCTCTTGCCTCAGCCCCCTGAGTAGCTGGGATTGCAGGTGTGCACCACCACACCTGGCTAATTTTTGTGTTTTTAATAGAGACAGGATTTCACCATGTTGGCCAGGCTGGTCTTAATTCCTGACCTCAAGTGATCAGCCTGCCTCAGCCTCCTAAAGTACTGAGGTTACAGGGGTGAACCACCACACCCGGCCCTAAACTGTAATTTCTAATCTTGTGGCTAATGTTAGCCCTACAAAGACAATCTAGTCCCCAGGCAAAAAGGAAGTGTATTTTGGGAAAGGGCTGTTATCATCTCAGTTTTCTTTCTTTCTTTTTTTTTTTTTTTAAAGATGGGGTTTCAGCATGATGGCCAGGCTGGTCTTGAACTCCTGACCTCGGGTGATCCACCCACCTCGGCCTCCCAAAGTGCTAGGATTACAGGCATGAGCCACCGCACCCGGCCTCATCTCAGTTTTAAACTATAAACTAAGTTTCTCCCAAAGTTAGTTCAGCCTACGCCTAGGAATAGACAAGGACACCTTGGAGGTTTGAAGCAAAATGGAGTCGGTTAAGTTAGATCTCTTTACCGTTTCAGTCATAACTTTGCAAAGGTGATTCCACATCTAGGCTGCCCAACTTCTGTGGCTGGGGTCTGGCACCAGGTATATAACAGCAGCCTGGGTTTGAATTCTGACTCTGCCATTTACATACTTTGTGACCTCAGGCAAATCCATTCTAGCTGAGCCTCTGGTTCTTCACAGATAAGATCATGAAAATGAGACAATCTGTATCCAAGGGCAGTTTGGAGGATAAAGGAGACAGAGCATTTCTATGTGGTAACAACATTTAAAATCTTCTCTTTTAGCAATTTTGATATATGTATCATAACATCACACTGCTATTCCATAAATATATAAAATTATTCTTTTTCCATCAAAAATAAAATGAAAACATTTAAAAATAATATATAGTACGGGCCGAGTGTGGAGGCTTATTCCTGTTTTCCCAGCACTTTGGTAGGCGGAGTCTCAAACTCCTGAGGCCAGGAGTTTGAGACCAGCCTGGCCAACATGGCAAAATCCCGTCTCTACTAAAAATATAAACATTAGCCAGGCATGGTGGCGCATGCCTGTAGTCCCAGCTACTCGGGAGGCTGAAGCAGGAGAATCGCTTGAACCCGGGAAGGCGGAGGTTGCAGTGAGCTGAGATCACACTGCTGCACTTTAGCCTGGGTGACAGAGCAAGACTCTGTCTCAAAAAATAATAATAATTAAAAAATAAATAATATATAGTATAGATTTGAACAACTACAGAAAAGGACATACTGCTGGTAAAAAGCCTTTCACAGTGCCTGCCACAAAGGAAGCATTCAGGTGAGTGGCAAATTCATTTTCTTCACGTAGCTTAATCACAACAACATATTGCAACAGTTTGCATGCAGAAGCGGAGATAAGAATCCAGCTGCCTTCTCGTAAGCCAGACAATTAAACAGATTTGCCAAAAAAAAGTTGTTTTCATTTAAAAATATTTTATCATGCCTGTAATCCCAGCACTTTTGGAGGCTGAGGCGGCTGGATCACAAGGTCAGGAGTTTGAGACTAGCCTGGCCAATACGGTAAAACCTCATCTCTACTAAAAATACAAAAATTAGCGGAGCAAAACTCTATCTCAAAAAAAAATGTTATTTCAGATCGGGTGCAGTGGCTCATGCCTGTAATCCCAGCACTTTGGGAGGGCAAGGCAGGCGAATCATGAGGTCAGGAGTTCAAGACCAGTCTGGCCAACAGGGTGAAACCTACTAAAAGTATAAAAATTAGCCAGGTGTGGTCCTAGCTACTCGGGAGGCTGAGGCGGGAGAATCACTTTAACCTGGGAGACAGAGGTTGCAGTGAGCCAAGATCTTGCCGTTGCACTCCAGCCTGGGTGACAGAGCAAGACTCCGTCTCAAAAAAAAAAAAAGTTACGTCTATTAATATGCAATAGGAATATTAATTTTCTTTTTTATTTTTATTTAAAGACGGGATTTCACCATGTTGGTCAGGCTGGTCTTGAACTCCCGACCTCAGGTGATCCGCCCGCCTTGGCCTCCAAAGTGCTTGGATTACAGGCGTGAGCCACCGCGCCCGGCCAAGAATATTAATTTTCTTTAAGTTTTCAGTTTTATTCTCCAATACAGCAAGTACTAATAGATGTAACCTACATCAAAAAAAGCTCTTTATTGTCAGGGTGACTTTTAAGACAGTAAAGGGCCACTGAGACCACAAAGTTTGAGAAGTGCCGCTCCAGGCTTTCGTGATCTGCCTTTCTCATGCCAGCTCTTTCGCAATCTGACAACACCCCCATCTTCTGCCCCATGTGGCTAATTGCATAATTTCCATGTTGGAAAGATCTTTTGAGATCTTATCAAAAAACCACTCCCAGAAGGGCGTGGTGGCTCACGCCTGTAATTCCAGCACTTTGGGAGGCTGAGGTGGGCAGATCACTTGAAGTCCAGAGTTTGAGACCAGCCTGGCCAAAATGGTGAAACTCTGTCTCTACCTAAAATACAAAAATTAGCCAGGTGTGGAGGCTGAGGAAAATTGCTTGAACCTGGGAGGAGGAGGCTGCAGTGAGCCAAGATCATGCCACTGCACTCCAGGCTGGGGGACAGACCAAGACTCTGTAAAAAAACAAACAAACCTGCTATAGCAACAGAAAAAGGATACAGCAAAAAAAAAAAAAAGAAAAGAAAGAAAAAGAAAAAACAAACAAAAAACCACCCCTAGTGCAGATGGACCTACTGAGAAGAGGACTCTTGTGCCTGAGGTATGCAGCCATCAGTTCCACCTGGGACTAGAACCAGCATCCAGCCTGTCTCCTTAATCCAGGGCTCTCCTCATGATGGCAAGCTGGCAGGTGCTCCCTGGCACAATCTCAGCTTCCTGTTATTTCATCCCCAAAAGTCCTGAGTGGAGACAGAGTCTTCCCCCTCTGCTTTCCTGTCCCCACCTTTCCTCCTGCCTCTCACCTCCCTCTTTGACATTCCCCATACCAATCCAAGGGCACAGCAGAGATGACATTGTCACTCTCATTGGTTACCAACTAGCAAAGAACTTAAGAAAGTGAGGAGAAAGTTCTAATGGGTACACACATACAAGACATACAAGCTGCCATTCACAGAGGGCTTAGTGTGTGGTGGGCACTATATTAGGCTTGAGCTAACTCACTTAATCTTCATGCCTCACCACCACTGATAAGACAAGCACTACTTGTTATATCTGTTCTATGGATGAGGGAACTGAATGAAAGAAATGAATGAAGTGAGTGACTTTACTTGAGAGCGCAAAGCTAATAATACTTGGCAGAGGCAAGATTGGAACTCAGTGCCATCTAACTGCAAAGCCCAACAGCCTGATGGGCAAATCCCTGTGGGTGAGAAGGTCAGGACTCTACCAGGAAAGTGGGGAAAGAACTAAAGTCTAGGGCCTGGCCGGGCTCAGTGACTCATGCCCAAAATCTGATCATGAACTATGGGAGACCAAGGTGGGAGGATCACTTAAGGTCAGGAGTTTGAGACAAGCCTGGGCAATATAGTGAGACCCCCATCTCTACAAAAAGTAAATAATAATAACAATAGCCCAGGCCAGCTAATGGTAGCAATGAAGGCATTATTGAGAAAAAATGGTCAGAAAAATGCAAAGTCAAAAAGAGAGAGAAAAGAGATGGGATTTACTTCTGGAAATAAAGACAAAAGATTGTGCGTGGTGTCAGGGCACCTCGCCCTGCGCAGAGTCAGGCATTCCATTCTGCGTCTTTACCAATCTGACCTTGTCATGACACAAGGACTCAGTCCTGGCATTGCCTGCCACTTGCCATGGGTTTCTGGGCAAATGACTTGCCCCCTCTGAATCTCTTTGCTCATGGAATAGTTGAGCAACACCTGCCTCACATAGTAGCTGTGAGCCTTCCCAGGCTGTGTAAATCGTCGAATGTGTTATGAATGTGAGCATTATTAGCTCATTCTCTAAAAGAGAAGTTGCTGAAGTATAAAATAATTGAAAGAGGAAGAAGATATTAAAAAAGACTCAACAAAACTGTCCTGTTGGCAGATTTCTTTTTCTTTTTTTTTTTTTTTTGAGATGGAGTCTCCCTCTGTCACCCAGGCTGGAGTACAGTGGCTCAATCTCAGCTCACTGCAACCTCTGCCTCTCAGGTTCAAGCGATTCTCCTGCCTCAGCCTCCCAATTAGCTAAGATTACAGGCACCATGCATGGCTAATTTTTTTGTGTTTTTACTAGAGACTGGGTTTTGCCAGTTTGGCCAGTCTGTTCTCAAACTCCTGACCTCAGGTGATCTGCCTGCCTCAACCTCCAAAAGTGCTGGTATTACAGGCGTGAGCCACTGGGCCCGGCCATGCTGGCAGATTTCTAATTAGTTAATTTACCAAGTATTTGTTTGGAGGTGGGAGGGGAGAATGCAAAGCAATTGGGTGGGATCCTACGTTTCCAGAGAAAGGGACAAGAGCATGGATTCCAATGTCCTCAGCAGGTTTCCTTTTCTTTCTTTCTTGTTTCTTTCTTTTTAGACAGAGTGTCACTCGGTTGCCCAGCCTGCAGTACAGTGGCAGGATCTACGCTCCTTGCAGGCTCCACCTCCCAGGTTCAAGTGATTCTCCTGCCTCAGCCTCCAGAGTAGCTGGGACTACAAGCATGCACCACCAATGCCCAGCTGATTTTTTTTTTTTCGTATTTATAATAGAGAAGGGGTTTCACCGTGTTTGCCAGGCTGTTCTCAAACTTCTGGCCTCAAGTGATCCACCCACCTTGGCCTCCCAAAGTGCTGGGATTACAGGCCTGAGCCACCGCACCTGGCCAAGTCTCTCTCTTCCTTCCTTCCTTCTTTCCTTCCTTCCTTCCTTTCTTTCCTTCCTTCCTTTCTTCCTTAACTTCCTTCTTTCTTTCTTTCTCTGTCTCTCTCTTTCTTTCTTTTTTTTGACAGAGTTTTGCTCTTGTTGCCCAGGCTGCAGTGCAATGGCACTACCTCAGCTCACTGCAACCTCTACCTCCCAGGTTCAAGCGATTCTCCTGCCTTAGCCTTCAGAGTAGCTGGGATTACAGGCACGTGCCACCACGTCCAGTTACTTTTGTATTTTTAGTAGAGACGGGGTTTCACCATGTTGGTCAGGCTGGTCTCAAACTCCTGACCTGAGGTGATCTGCCCACCTTGGCCTCCCAAAGTGCTGGGATTACAGATGTGAACCACCATGCCTGGCCTCTTTCTTCTTCTTCTTCTTCTTCTTCTTCTTCTTCTTCTTTTTTTTTTTTAATAAAATGCTGCAGAAACATCTTTCTTCTCTTTTTCTTTGAGACACGGTCTTGCTCTGTCACCCAGGCTGGAGTGTAGTGGTGCAGTCACGGCTCACTGTAGCTTTAATCTCCTGGGCTTCAGTGATTCCCCCACCTCAGCTTCCTTAGTGGCTGGGACTACAGGCACATGCCACCACATCCAGCTAATTTTTGTATTTTTTGTAGAGATGGAGTTTCACATTGCCCAGGCTGGTCTTTAAGTCCTGGGCTCAAGTGATCTGCCTGCCTCAGCCTCTCAAAGTGCTGGGACTATAGGCATGAGCCACGGTACCCAGCTCCCAGAAAGTTTCTTAACATTCCTGATCCCCAATTTCTTCATCTATAAAATATGGAAAATAATAATAGTAAGATTCTTTTTTTTTTTTTAAAGACGAGGTTTCACCATGTTGGTCAGGCTGGTCTTGAACTCCCGACCTCAGGTGATCCACCTGCCTTGGCCTCCAAAGTGCTTGGATTACAGGCGTGAGCCACCACACCCGGCCAATAATAGTAAGATTCTTACAGGGTTGTTTGAGATTTAAATGAGATAATGTGTAGAAAGTACTAGCACCGTGCCAAGCACTCATCAGTATCCCCCAATCTTCTTTTCAAATGGCAATATTGGGACAAGAGAGAGTAGGTGACTTCTCACTAGAGCCAGCTGGTGCGAGTGCCAGGGCTCAGACCCTGGCACCTGATTCTGAACTCAGGACGCTTTTCTTTCCAACACATCCAACACTTTTGATAGTTCACTCAGGCAACCAAGCTCCTGCTTAATTAGTTTTAAATAATTGTTTGATCTGCACATACACAGAATATAGGGATTAGTTTCCCCATTCACAGAGGAAGAAACTGAAGCTCAGAGAGTTTGAGTAACTTTCCCCAAGGTCACACAGCCTATCAGTGGCTGACCTGAGATTTGAACCCAGTGATGTTTCACTCTAAAGCCTTGGCACTTAACCTTGACTGAAGTGGAAGGAGGCCTCAGACATCATTTAGCTCAACTTTGCCCAGGCGGGAGGCTGGAGTTGATGATGCAGAAGGAAGGTCCAGGGAAGGTCCAGGGAGAATGAATGAATCCAGACAGCCTGGATGGGGGTGATGAATGCTGAATGGACAGCAGGCTGGGGATGGAATCCTTCAGCCCCACAGGGAAGACTGAGTTTCTTTGATAACCCATAGACATTTGAGAAGGGAACTATAGAGAAGACCTAAATAACAATCCTTTGATCTTAACCTATAAATTACACATTGTTTCTTTTTTTTTTTGAGACAGAGTCTCACTCTGTCGCCCAAGCCGGAGTGCATTGGCGCAATTCCTGCTCGCTGCCCCCTCCACCTCCCAGGTTTAAGTGATTCTCCTGCCTGCCTCCCAAGAAGCTGGGATTATAGGCACCCACGACCATGCCCAGCTAATTTTTGTATTTTTAGTAATAATGGGGTTTCACCATGTTGGCTGGGCTGGTTTTGAACTCCTGACCTCAAATGATCCGCTCACCTCGGCCTCCCAAAGTACTGGGATAACAGGTGTGAGCCACCACGCCCAGCCTACACATTTTTTCCTAAAAGGACTAGAGGTGGCTAAATTACAAATTGGGGCAGTTAAAATAAAAGCAAAGCATTAGAAACCACTAAAAGGGCCTAGACGCCGTGGCTAGCGCCTGTAATCCCAGCACTTTGGGAGGCCGAGGCAGGTGGATCATGAGGTCAGGAGTTCGAGACCAGCCTGACCAACATGCTGAAACCCTGTCTCTACTAATAATACAAAAAAATTAGCCAGGTGTGGTGGTGCGTGCCTGTAATCCCAGCTATTCTGGAGGCTGAGGCAGGAGAATCTCTTGAACCCCAGAGGCAGAGGTTGCAGTGAGCCGAGATTGTGCCACTACACTCCAGCCTGGGCAACAGATCGAAACTCTGTCACCAAAAAAAAGAAGAAAAAAAAAGAAACCACTAAAAGGAGCAATAAATAAATCAGGAACTGACCTTGAATGGCCCTGTGACTGCACTTGCACATTGCATTTAGCTCTGGGCCTGCTGGCAGCCAAGGGAAAAAGCAGCACAAAGGTGAGTCTGAAGAAGCCTGCTTTTCTCCTAATAGACATTCATGGATTCTATAAATCCATTTTAAATATTTAAGTGCTTACTTTGTGCCAGGCTTCACTCTAGTTCGGGTGCTGGAAACCCCAGGAGGAATTTATTAAAGGAACTGACTCAGAAAACAACCCCTTTGGCAGCCCTTTTCATGTCTCCTCTAGGAAAGCTTCCCTATTTTGCCTTCCATCAATAAATCTCCCCTGGGGCCTATATGGCTAGAGAGATTTTAAGTTCCCTCACTGCCCAGTGCTGTCCCACTTCCCCTGCCAAACCCATTTTAGGAGTGACTGTCCTGGTGGTCTGCTCACAAGGTCAAGAGCCTGGGCAGGCACCATCCTTCTAGTTCACAGTCTGCTTCAGGGCTGCTGCTTGTGGTTCCAATCTCTTTCTGCATGTCTGGTTCTCCAGGCCAGGAGCACTAGGGTGAGAAGCACGGTGAGGTTCAGGGGACACGAAGACTTGGAGTAATGAGAAGTGTCCGCCATGGGCTTGGGATTGAGGAGTGGGAGCCTGAGGCCGTCTAATTGCCTTGCCTGGCTGGGCTGAGTTTCATCTCCCCAAGACTGCTCTGCTCAGCTCTGGCTTCTCATCAAAATAACTCCACCGAGAGTCTGTTGTGGGCCTGACATTGTGCTAGGAGATACTTTTTTGGGCAAGTGAGATACAAAGGTGACTCCACTCCCAGACCCAGATTCTACTCTCAAGACTAGGAGCTCACAGTCCAGGAAGCAAGATGTGGAATGGACACAAATAATGCAAGGTAGACAGTTCTGTGCGGTAGGACTCAACAAGGGGAGACCAGAGGATGCTTCTTGGAGGAGGTGGTTTTTGACATCAAAGTAGATATAAAAAGAGGTAAGATTTGGGCTTTCTTTCTTTTTTTTTTTTTTTTAGAAGGAGTTTTGCTCTTCTTGCCCAAGCTGGAGTTAGTGGCACCATCTCAGCTTACTGCAACCTCTGCCTCCCGGGTTCAAGCAATTCTCCTGCCTCAGCCTCTCAAGTAGCTGGGATTACAGGCACCCGCCACCACGCTCAGCTGATTTTTTTTTGTATTTTTAGTAGAGACAGGGTTTCACCATGTTGGCTAGGCTTTTCTCAAACTCCTGACCTCAGGTGATCGGCCCGCCTCGGCCTCTCAAAGTGCTGAGATGACAGGAATGAGCCACCAAGCCCAGCCTGACTTGGGTTTTCAATATAATTCATAGGTTCACACGCACAAAGATTGGGGCCAAAAAACCCCACAGTCTACAGCCCCAAACTCCAGGAAAATCTTTATTGCAACTGCATTCAAGAGTTACAAATAGGCCGGGCATGGTGGCTCATACCTGTAATCCTAGCACTTTGGGAGGCCGAGGTGGGTGGATCACCTGAGGTCAGGAGTTCAAGACCAGCCTGGCCATCATGGTGAAACCCCATCTTAAAAAAAAAAAAAAAAAGAGTTACAAACAACAGAGGGAAGCCAGGCACAGTGGCTCATGCCTGTAATCCCAACACTTTGAGAGGCTGAGGTGGGCAGATCACTTGAAGTCAGGAGTTCAAGACCAGGCTGGCCAACATAGTAAAACGCTGTCTCTACTAAAAATACAAAAATTAGCCAGATGAGATGGCTCACGCCTGTAATCCCAGCTACTTGGGTGGCTGAGGCATGAGAATTGCTTGAACCTGGGGAGTTGAGGTTGTAGTGAGCTGAGATCCTCCCACTGCACTCCAACCTGGGCAGCAGAACAAGAATCTATCTCCAACAAAGAAAAAAAAAAGGAAGAAGAAGAAGAACAGAGGGGGACTAGCAGAAGAAATGTGTAAAGAAAGCCCATGACACCCTTCCTACGGCTGGACACAGAAGCAAGGGCCCAGCCAGCTGGGGAGCAGGTCAAGAGGGTCACCTTGGTCTATTTCTGATGGGTCATTCTTGCAAGTTGAACAGGTTTTGCAAAATGTGATGATTTGTCCTCAGTGGTGGTAAAGTGTCAGCTGAGATTAAGTAGGGATTGTTCTATTTGCCTCAGCTCTCAGGCAAAGGTCAGGCATGACTGGAATGCAGAATCCTTTTTTTACCTTCTTTTTTTTTTTTTTGAGACAGAGTCTCCCTCTGTTGCCCAGGCTAGAGTGCAGTGGTACGATCTCGGCTCACTGCAACCTCCGCCTCCCGGGTTCAAGTGATTCTCCTGCCTCAGCCTCCTGAGTAGCTGGGACTACAGGCATCTGCCACCATGCAGATGTGTTTTTAGTAGAGACGGAGTTTCACCATATTGGCCAGGCTAGTCTCAATCTCCTGACCTTGTGATCTGCCCACCTCAGCTTCCCAAAGTGTGAAGATTATAGGTGTGAGCCACCATGCCTGGCTTCTTTTTTTGTTTGTTTTTAGACAGGGTCTCACTCTGCAGGCCAAGCTGGAGCACAATTGTACAGTCACTGCTCACTGAAGCCTTGACTTCCTGGGCTCCAGTGATTGTCTTTCCTCAGCCTCTGAAGTAGCTGGGACTACAGACATGCACTACTGTAACCAGCTAAGTTGTGTATTTTTTGTAGAGACGAAGTTTTGCCATGTTAGCCAGGCTGTTCTGGAATTCCTGGGCTCAAGTGATCCACCTGTCTCTGCCTACCAAAGTGCTGGGATTACAGGCATGAGCCACAATGCCTGGCACAGAATCTTGTAAGAATCCTATAAACTAACTCTATTAAGCATATCCTGCCTTTGATTAGATACCTACTGCAAACCAGGCACAGTGCCATGAATTTGGTAAACTTGTATCTTATCTGTATGATCATGTGATATGGATAGTATCTCTCCCAGTTTACAAATGAGCAAAACAGAGGCTCAGAGAGGTGCAGTAATTTGCCCAAGGTCACACAGCCTGAAAGTTACAGAGCTGGATTTGAATCCAGGAAGGTCTGGTTCCCAAACCTGTGACATTGTGATCCAACATGCTAATTTTCCTGGAGGAGACCTTGGGAATCACCCCATCAACCCAACTGCTTTGAAAATGAGAAAAGAAAGGTGCAGGTGTTCAAGGCAAGATGGCTTATGTCTATAATCCCAACATTTTGGGAAGCTGAGGAGGAAGGACTGCTTGAGGCCAGGAGTTTGAGACCAACCTGGGCAACGTAGCAAGACCTGATCTACATTTTTTAAATAAAAATTAAGGAAAAAAAAAAAAAAAGAAAAGAAAGGCCTTAGATAGAAGGGACCTGCCCAAAGTCACTCAGTAGCAGGACAAGCACTAGAACCTAGCACTCCTTATTCCCAGTTGGAGATAAAAACAATGAAGCTTGTGGCATCCAATCTCAGCTTCCCACTGCAGGTGTGGGACCATAGGCGGGGGCATCATCCTCCTCCTTGCCTCCAGCTCCGAGAGATTTAAACACAGCAGCAGCCGGGGGGCCAGCTGCTACTGTGGCTTCTTTCACTTCACACTTTCACTTTAGGTCAGAAAAACCCCCAGGCACACCTTTTTCTGAGCAGTTTCTCAGGTCACAAGGTTCCCTTCCAAGATGCTCAATATGATCCAGGCTCCAGGTTGCAGCCCCTAACACCAACCCAACCCCACCGTGGACGCTCCCTGTGGAAAGTACCAACATATGGTTTCTGCACAGTGGTATTTTTGTTAGGTGGAGAAAGCACTTGGTCATGGTGGTTCACTTTATTTTCCTTTTTTTTTTTTCTTTGAGATTGTCTCCTTCTGTTGCCCAGGCTGGAGTGCAGTGGTGCAATCTTGGCTCACTGCAAGCTCTGCCTCCTGGGTTCAAGTGATTTTCATGCCTCAGTCTCCTGAGTAGCTGGGATTATAGGCACCTGCCACCACTCCCAGCTAACTTTTGTAATTTTTTTTTTTTTTTTTATTAAAGAGAGAAAGAAAGAGGAAGAGATTTTAGAAAAAGAGAGAAAAGGAGAAAGAAACAGCAAAAGAAAGAAAAAAAGAAAAAGAAAGAGGGAGAGATTTTAGAAAGAGAAAAGGAGAAAGAAAGAAACAGCAAAAGAAAGAAAAAAAGAAAAAGATTTTAGAAAAAGAGAGAAAAGGAGAAAGAAACAGCAAAGAAAGAAAAAAGGAATGAAAGAGAAAGAAAGAGGGAGAGATTTTAGAAAAAGAGAAAAGGAGAAATAAAGAAACAGCAAAAGAAAGAAAAAAAAGAATGAAAGAGAGAAAGAAAGAGGAAGAGAAAGAGGGAGAGAGAATGGGATTCTTGTTTTATTGCCCAGGCTAGAATACAGTCTAAAAATGGGTATTAAAAACCTCCTTTATGCCAATAATTGTGTTTAATGATGGAGACAGGAAGGAATAGGGGATGAAAATAACAAATAAGCAGCCAACCAATATTTTATTTAAACCTGTGAAATGCTATGCAATTGCTGGGGAGTGATTTACTTCCAGTTATGTGGTCCCTTTTAAAATAGGTATAATGCGATACTGAGAAAAATGTATGTTTTGTGGATTTGTGGGAGAAGAGTTCTGTAAATATTTGTTAAGTCTAGTTGTTCCAGGTCTGAGTTCAAGTCCTGGATATCCTTGTTGTTTTTCTATCTCGTTGAGCTGTGTAATATTGACAGTGTAGTGTTAAAGTCTCCCACTATTATTGTATGGGAGTCTAAGTCTCTTTGTAAGTCATTAAGAACTTGCCCTATGTATCTGGGTGCTCCTGTAATGAGTGCGTATATATTTAGGATGGTTAGCTCTTCTTGTTGCATTGATCCTTTCACCACCATGTAATGTCCCTCTTTGTTTCTTGTGTTCTTTGTTGTTTTAAAGTCTGTTTTATCAGAGACGAAAATCACAGCTTCTGGTAATGCTAACTGGCTGTTTTGCCCTTTAGTTGATGTAGATTCTTCATTATGGTGATGCTCTTTACCTTTTGGTATGTTTTTGG